>JTDE01000215.1:268845-295602 GCA_014338405.1 Paragonimus skrjabini miyazakii | reverse complement strand
CAGAGTTTCAGTATATCCAACCTCATACTCGTTTATCGCATCACTGTAGTCGGAAAAATTTACTTGTTCATCTGTGGCTTTAAACTTTCCACAGAAATACTAGTATGATATAACATTTGATATCAGCACATGTAGTTTATAATTCGTCCCTCATTCGTGCCTTGATGAATAGATTTGAAACATCTTTATTTATGATGTAGGATTTCGCACAGGATTAACAATACGGTTTTGTGATCTTAATGTGTTTAACTTAAAAAAACACAGTTTAAATATAAGAACAACAAACAATGTTGTCTATAACCGTGAGCATTTATGTTTACAACGAACGATATAACATCGTAAGACACAAAACAGAATGGTTTATTGCTGAACGGACGGGTTCGAACCTGTACCGTTTAGGTTTCTTAGACGCATAGGATCCAGATCGTTCACTTGAAATCGGCGCAATCGAGCTTGAATGTGAACAGCTTGCCAGTCGCTCATCAATGGTTGATCTTCAAAATAACCAGGCTGAGGATCAGAGCTATCGAATTCATCACTGCTATAAGTGATCAATCTGTTGTAATACTTTCCTGTTTCTGAATTTTCTACTATCTCTTTTTTCCTCATTAGTTTTACTGGCATGGGATGTTTATCAGTGAGTTGAGTCTTAGGACGTACAACAGAGTTGAAATCCGTTTGGACAGCAGTAGACGTTGTAGACTTATCATCAGTAGAAACAGAATTTCTGTCTTGTTCTAACGAAGATGTTCTATTCTGTAGACTGGCCGTCACACCCAGATGGTTATCACGCCTTGTTGTTTGGTTTGTATACGATATGCAGCGCGCAGAGTTCGGATTTTTTGAGAAATCTGGTACTTTATTCGTCACATCAGATTGACCAGTAATCACATTCAAGTCCAGTTCATCTGTACGGTGGCGTCCATATATGTGCCCGTCGTCGAACGACTTCGACCTTTGAGTTTCACTGTTTCGGACACCCTGCTGACGACTAATTAGAAAAATTTTTGATTTCGTGTCAGTATATCTTCTGGCCTGTTCCCCAGTGTGGTGCGTTGTTTTATATCTCGTTGGAATAATGACAGGATCTGATGAGCTTCTGTTCGTCTCAGAGTTGGTGCAAACTGACGGATCGCGCTCAATAATCACCCTACCTCGAGACGGGATGCTACTGGGCAACTTCGAGGGCGAGGCTACAATTTCGCGTCTTGTTTCTGGTTTACTCATCAATTGTACACTGTTCGTTTCAGGTGCGTTAGCTTCTGGTTTGTTTGAACACTTAATTTTTAAACTTACTTTCTGATTTGGATTTACAGTCTGAAAAGGTGTGTCGGTGGAACCTGAAGTATGAGAGACACTAACTCTTGACTGATTGAGCTTCTTGATTAGATTGATACGGTTTTGTGCCGCGTTCTCTGGTAGACTCATCGACTCTCGTTGCATAGGCTGTCCATACACAGAATAAGGTTCAAGACCAGTTTTATAAATGTTTCGTTTTGATCTGTCATGCTCTAATTCAGTTGACTTCACTTGTGACTCTTTACATGATGGAGTGATCGCATACGAGATTCTCGATGGGTTTGGTTGAACCGCTTCCTTGCCGGACAGCTTTTCATGGTTCATTGTGTCCTCTCTTGCTGGAGAAACTGAAGACGTTCTGCCTTTAATATGAGTCAACGAAGACTTCGGAAGAGTCAGTAGCGTTTCATTTCCTATTTGGTCGTCTTTGGATCTCAAGAGACTGGAAGGAAAATCTCCAGAACACTGTGTACTAAGTTGTTTAATTCCATTGATCAAGCGTTCATTAATATTGGAATGTTTGGCTTTAAAGAAGATCAGCCTGCGCTGCAAAGTCTCACTTGACTGAATTTCCATCGCCAGTTTTCGTTCGCACTGTCTCAACACGTACAAGTCTTGGAGTTGATCGTATTGAAGTTCTTTCGTCTCACTGTCTTTGTCCCACCAAATCGGTTCACTCGCAAACAACCCGACGTCGGTCAGAGTGAGCGACACTGTTCTGTCACGCTTTGGCTTGACTTTTGCGTTCTGTTTCCGGGCTGCACGCAAGCCAACTGCTATCGTTTCCGACGTTAACTGCTCGCCCACTTGAATGTCGTGCGATTCCATATACGTCATTTCGAACCGACGAGAAGATCGATCATCATTTTTGTTGTTTTTAAGGTTGGCCTTAGAAGGCATTCTGTGCTTCGCTTTGTCTAGACTTATGCAGGTCTGTGTTGATGTGTTAGTAAGCCCAAATGCTTCTTGCCGCGTCTTGCTCACAATACGACTGTTCAGTTCACTAGACGCGAATACTGAAACTAATGGACCAAGCCTGACTTCCGGTCCTTGACGGATCAATCAGTCTAAGCTACTATACGTAACTTGTTATTGTTTTCAAATAACCAATGTTGAAAGAAGTGTTAGCTGATTGGTCATTTGGCTTTGTGTCAAAATGTGTGCAAGAAACAGTAAATGAGTGAGTGTATCTGGTCAAGATGTGCGGTGCTATCAGACTTGACACACAGGTAGGTTTTAGTGATTCCATTTCAATTATGCATTAGTGAACTCTGGAAATCAGTGTACTCACTAAATTGCCAGGAATGCAAACACATTTTCCAAGCGATTGTGAATTAGAAGATGAGTTAAAAACACGTGTATGTGTGAGTTTGTTATTGATTAACAGTTCAGTTGACCTGATGATCATGTAAAAATGGTAACTAACGATGTTGAAAGCTTTGAATCATTGGTAATTTGGAGAAGAGTGTGATTATGAACAGACGCATATGTTTGGCCGTAGTTTTAACATGTCATTACCGTTGGACACATGTGGGCTGATGATTTTAGTCATCAGACCAACGTTTCCTAATAGGAACAATCTCACCCTCGCATGAAACGTTTTGAGACTTATTGTAGGGGCTTAGGTGCTTATCTTGTGCAACGTGGAGTTTGTTTCTTTTGGTGGGCGACTAAACACTGAGGGGGGCGCTGACAGTGACTGCCAGGTCACTGACATTGACGTTTCTTGATTCCAGATATTGAGGTCTATTCGAGCTGTTTGCCTAGCATAATCACAGGACAAATCACGATATAAATTGGTTCAGCACACTTTCACAAAACGTCAAAGTGGAAGTGGCGTGAAAACAAAAGACAACAAAACCTAAATCAAGCGGTAGAAACTTTAAATATGGCGGATCTTGAGTGATCCTAACAAACAAACCCAAGGCAAACAAAGTTTGTCCATCAGTTATTTTCGAGCCCCTGGTTCTGGTTGTCGATTGTTGATTGACCAGACCTTGCCATGCTTGAAAATTCATAAATTGTTAGTATTCAACAGGATCGCTGACGATGATTTATTTGCGGTGGCCCGACCTATGGATAAAGTGACATTTGGTCTTCACTGAATGGTACTCACTAGCGAAGGAGCTGATGCAACTCTCAGCCTTTCGAGACTATGTTCCCTGGCTCTGTTTCTTTCAATTATCATACAGATTGAACATCATCCACAGTTGATCGCAGCTGTCGCATTCCCGTAGACTTTCCAGTAGGCCCCTTTCAAACAGCAGAGGCACTAGACTCGAGTTTCGCTCTCATTAGAGCTCGTCAGTAGTGCATATCCTCGCCACTGCCGGGACTAGAACCACGGCCACGCTAGAAAACAGTATTTCGCTTTTTCTACGAAAGATAAAGGCAACCTAGTTGTTTTTGGAGGGATGACACGTTTGTTGCACTACGCACGTGTTTCAAGATAAGAGTAATCACTTTTCTAAAATTGTTAATCAAACTGCTAACTTTGATAAGGAGTTTGTTAGAGATAGATTTATTAGGAACTTCCATAATTTCACTCTGTTTTAAAGGATCATGCATTCCGTGAAAAATGTTAGCAAGAGGAGTTCCATACAACATTGTTTGCACAGTCTGTACTCTGGCATCATAGCATATACATGACCTACTGTAAAACAACGTACGTTTCAATACTCTTCTCTTGCTCGTACCTAAGTGACGCTGAGAGAATTAAATGGACAGATTTAAAAGCTTGAATCGCTTCCTCAATTTTAATTTATTTTGCTCATTCGAGAACAGATAATCGACGTGCAATCTGCACAACTTCATTTTGTTCATGAGTGAAAAGAGTTGGAGAAATCAGTAAGAAGATGGATAGTGGTAGATGCTAGCATTTCGTATTGCCTCTTCAGTACCAAATAACAATAACCAGGAACATATATATGACAGTGAGTGAAGAAATTAAATAGCAAATTAAGCGGAAAACAACAACACAAAACTATCACGTCTATGGGAGTCTAAGGTTTACATATAATTGTTTTTGTACACGCATTGCTGGCATAAGACAACTAATCGCGACCACCTCAGCGAAACGCAGGAAACGTGGATTAGCGTGGCGCATTATAATCCTGAATGTTCTTTTGGGATTAATCCGGTGACCGGTGGCCAACATGTGTCTGGCGATAGACGAAGCCGGAAGTTTGCGTGATCCCGGAACGAAGGGAGTAGACTGCGCAGTCACATCCTAAACCCATTTCGGCAGATGTTCCTTCATCCTAGAGTTCAAGCGCCTATCGGATCTGCCGATGTAACTTTCGTCGCAGTAACACACAAACTTATAAGTACAGTGTGAGTTGGCGTCAATAGGTTGCTCTCCCTTTACTGAAGGTAACGGTAGCTTACGAGTCCGTTCAACGACTACGATTTCAGCCGCATTGTATGCTCCCTTAATGAATGCGACGAGGCGTTTTTTTGTTCGAAGTGAATTGTCCCCTTTGAATGGTATTTCAATGTCGATTTTCTTCTTCCCAACCGTGGAAACCTCGTCTACTGTTACACGTTGCTGGCTGTGTCTGCCGATAAATCTCAGTGGATACCCATTATCCTGCAATGTGGTCGTAAGCATTTGAAGTTTGTGTGTAAATTTATGTGTAAATGTGTCGAAAGTTACATCGGCAGAACCGGTAGTGCTTGAACTCTAGGATGAAGGAACAACTGCCAAAATGGGCTCAGGATATGAATGCGCAGTCTATTTCCTTCGTCTCGCGATCACGCAAACTTCCGGCCTCGTCTATTGTCAGACACATGTTGGCCACCGTGTCAAACTAATCCGCGTTTCCTGCGTTTCGCTGAGGTGGTCGCGATTAGTCGTCTCAAACCAGCATTGTGTTTATAAAACAATTATATGTAAGCCTTAGACTCCCGTGGACCTAATAGTTTTGTGTTGTTGTTTTCCGCTTAATTTGCTATTTAATTTCTTCACTACCTCACCCCAATAATGTCATATATATGTTCCTGGTTATCGTTATTTGGTACTGAAGAGGCAATACGAAATGCTAGCATCTACCACCGTTCGACTTCATACCACTTTGTTCAAATTTATGGAGGGATCCAACCGTTTCAAATGTAAAACATTGTTATACTTTGACTGTGAACACTTCAGCTAAAACAACACCAAATAGGCTGTCCATGGCTACACCATCGATATGTTTATATTCTCTACACATGAAACAAAATCTCACATTTTCTGTACAAAACAAAGGTAAACCTTTGAAACAGTAATTAGGGACTGACAGATAAATGTTCTTGAATAACATGTAATCATCGATAATGTTTGTTGTTTTGCTTAATGCTATGTCTGTTAACAGGTAATTAACATCAATAGAATCCATCTTGTTTGTGACAATGTTCAGATTTTCGATACGAGATACCATCTCAGAAGTGTCTATACAGGATATCCAACCAGTAGAAAGTTGGTTTGTTGAGATAATTTTGCAGAGAGAATAAGATGTCGTCCCACCGTCCCTTTCATGCGTAAGTTCACCAGTTAGGACACGAAAACTGACAGACTCAAATATTTAGTGTTGACTCGTCTGTACCAAATTTACAATAAAATGGGATGGTTTTCCTTAGTTAGGAGACGGGCGGGATGGAAAGTCAGTCGGTTGGTTAGAAAACGTCTCCAAATCCATGACAGGGTCAAGTTCACGAGCACCTGTTTCCGAAGGCCGACTTCAGTCCATTGATTGCGACCGCCCTAGCAAACCGCAAGTATCTTGAGTTGGAGTGACATACCGGGACTCTGAATACACAAACTAGGTCGACGACGTGACCAGTATGTTTAAACCCAAGGAAATCTGGTAATTTCTAAACATCACCCAAAATTTTTGCTAAAGGTTACTCATATGCAGGTTGCCCTTGGTTTGTGTCCAATACTCACAATAGTAAAAACACCAGTCATTTTTATGACAACATTGTACGAGCACACAAAATTCATTCCACTTACTTTGGACATTTCGAGTCCAGAACTAATGGGGCAAGCTGACACACAGATTCTTAATTTCATGATCAGTCTGATAATGGAATTTATGCATAAAAACACTACAAGTTAGTATGTCATGGTATTTAGCTTGGTTTACAAACGGTCAGTTGTTATTGCGGGTACTTGCTGGATGAAAGTTTTCTGTCAAAAATATTGGCGAACATGTGTAATGATAAGAAGCGTAAAGTTTGCTGATGATTTACATCCGTAGTTGTCCATACATCTTCATTCTATTGAACATGTGAAACGTATTCGTGATCACTGTATTGTGTTCATTGAAGCGTACCATATTAGATTTCACGTCATCTATTTTACTCATATAATGTTGAATAATAGTGTTGTTGAATACGGTTTTTATTAGCTAGAAAGGCTTCTGATTGATTTTTGTTGACAAATACTTTAATCAATTTTTTTGTTAGGGTACCTCGTGTGAAAAAAAAGTTCTATGTGATTCAACACTTTTGTACATCTATTTCGAGAATACGATCCTACTATTTCCGGGATTTAAACAAGTCGTGATTCACGTTTACATGATGAAAATGAAATTTAATCCGACTACAGTTACTGTGTTAGTTTTGTTCAATCAAACAGACAATCTTGTTAATATATAAAAGTAAGTCAAAACACTGAAAAAAGATAACTTTATTACTGCTTATAATGAAATTCTTTCTTTTTTGATGGTTTCATTATAATTGATGCTTCAGTTTCTCATTAATCTGTTTCAGTTACATGATTATTAGCCGTCAACGTTTACGTATGTAGGCTTCAGATTTTTTGGTTATATTGGACGGAAAACGTATGCGCAAGTGGGTATGTTTATGACATTTGTGTGGCAAATCAATTCGTCATTGTAAATTACTCAATATGGGGTAGACTTTCAAACATCTTCCAGTAATTGTGACAAATAAATCAAAAATTCTGAGAATAAATTAATAGAAATTCAAGTCCAAAACAAGTATGTTCGAATTCCACGGGACGGGAGCATGGAATCATTACATTTTGGCGTTGGTCGTGGAAACAAACGCAAATCTTGATCCGTTTGCATCCAGTTGAGCAATTCTTAACGGTTTTGTTTTGAAAAATTTTGTTTCTGAGGTGAGTATAGTGTTAGTTTTTGATGTGTGATTATAAGTGTCATGTCGCATATCTTCTTCATTTGATAAATTCCCCAAGGTACGTCGACGTGATGTATTTTCATTTGAATGAGACATCTCCTTCAGATAACACAAATTCGAAATCGACCTTCTTGACATAAGGTAGAAAGGTTCGGCAGTCGGTACGGCCGTCATCACAGTTTGACTGTTAGTTGATACGTTGTTCGACAGATATGATCTGTTCTGCTGATCATACAGATCGGAAGTGCTCTTATACTGTTTCTCGTCTTTGCGGAGTTTTTTAGATAATTTCCCACTTTCTTTCTCGAGGCCATATTTCGGAACAGTTTGTTTTAATAAAGACACAAAATGTGAAGCTGTTCGTTCGCTGGTATCTGTTCCACACGAATCTACGGGACTCAAACACGTATCGGTTGAATGAATCAAGTCTCTCTTGGTGCTGTTCGACGAATCTACAGCATATCTTTCTCTCAATCCATGCGAAACTGTAGTTTGTTTTGATACAACGGGTACATTTGTTTTCACTAGTGGAGCATTTTGCATCAATATTGATGGATCTACCCCTTGAAATATTATCTGAATGGTGTTTGCTGGCGGATTAGCCCCAACGACTGAAGATCCCATTCCAACTTGGGCTTGTGCATCGATTGTACCCAATTTGTACGATAGTTCCTGGTTTGTGTTGGAACAGAGATGGCGTCGCAATGTCTCCGACTCGCCCTCGTTAACAAACACAGTTCGTGAAAGGTTGCGAGATTGGTAGGCGGAAGACTGCTCTGAGAGTGAGGTGGAACACGGAGATTGTACGTTTCGGTCCGGCCGATTTATGCTATCATCATCACCATTATCGTCCACAGCCGGACAATAGGTAGAAACCCAGTTGCCATATTGTACCGGGTGTATGTTGTCTTTCTCATACATAGCTGAAGCCATTTTATACTTTTGTATCAATTCCAATGCTTTCATTACATCTAGCGGGTTTTTCATTTTGAACCATACCACTCGTCGTTCGGCTTTCTCTGATGAAACGATATCAAAACAAATCTTCTTGGACTCTTTCACAAAACTGTATACTTCGTTTAAGTCATTGTACAGTAACCGTGTATCAGACGAATCCGGCCACCACACCGAACGGTCGAGCACCAGGGCTGAAGGCACTACCATGAGTTTCACCGGCCCAAATTTCTCGTTCATTGTGCTCCGCTTGGGTCTTGAGATCAGTTGCTGCAATACCTTATTTGCATTCATTTTCTCCTTCAGATCGATTGCAAAAGAAGCGACGTAAATCATCTTGTATTCTACCTTCTTTACAGAAGACGAGGAAGACATGTTTTCAATCTTCCAGTGGACTGTTCGGTCACAATTGCTAGTCAGAATGAGACAGTATTCAATGTTACTGCAGTAACTGTAGGCCCATGTCACGTTTAATTGGCCGAGCGGTATAACATCTGATTGGTTAACACGGAATGGAATGCAAAAGCTTTTCATTACTACTAGTTACCATCTATTTTGCGATATATTGCACACAGACTTCTGGTTGTAACATACGTTTTTGTTGGTTCTTGCTCTCCACTCTCTTGTTAGCCCTACTAGCATTGGATTGACCTGGAGAGACCTTACTGTGAATGGCTGCAACAATGTTGATTATCTCAATGGTATTTTTAATCTGCTTTTGTACATGAACACGTGAACCAATCCGCCTGTGCGCGTGACTGATCACGTGTCGACCACTACACAAAGGAAAGGCATGTACAATACTCTTTATATATCTTCTCATAAAGCTTGAGAGTTACGTTGCGATAAATGGATTTTCAGAATAACGTTCTTTTATTTATCTTTGTACAACAGAGTTAATGACTACAAACCAAAAAGAAGAAAGTTTAGAACACAAAAATCACTCACGATTACGTTGACCTACTACAGTTAGTCACGATTAAGCCTGATATGATGACACGAAAGTTAAATACAAATTAGGGTAAATGAGGCGAACGTAACTGCGAGTAATCTAATTGGACCGTGAAATGTTCCCTGAGTAACCTCGTCGTATGTCACGACTGTAGTTGTTACTCAACTTTAGTGGATACATGTTTTCAAAACAGCGGGTTTCACGCAACTCTTAGTAAGGCAGTTTGGTTACATTGATGACAACGACGAGTAGAATTTGAAGCCCATGGCTCGCAGAGTTCTAACAAGAGATTCGTCTGAAGATCCGTGTGAGCATTTTGAGCTGTGAATTTAAGCTGTCGAACTTCGTATACTTCGTTGTTAACCAAATATTTATAAAATGCTGGTTATTGCAGATGTCTGAAAGAGTAAAGTGTGCTACTTAGTTTCAGCTGCGACGAGTGAGAGTGGATGGTGTGACACTCCAAAACGTAACACGTTTACCTACTCGGGTTCAGTGCGCAGACGAGTACATAGCCTGCAGTCAAGTTTCACCGTCGAGTTGTCCCAGAAACTTACCAATCACAAAGATTAACCATGTCCCCATTATTGATCTGTTCAATCCATTCACCAGTCTAACTTAAAACTGATGACAGATTTACAAGTATCACTCCTAATTCCTCCATTCTATTTATGCGAATGGCTTGCTGTGCATACGTGGGTCTTGTAATATTTGCTGAAACGCCATAATATTCGCCTCTGGCAAGCAACTTCTGCATTTCTTGTCACAAATGCACATGGGTAACCCATAAAAGACAAGGCGAACAGTGTTAGATTGTTGAAACCATACAAAATAGCTATGTCATGCCCCTGGATTGTGAGTGCCTAGTATAGCTTGTCTGTCATGAAAACTCCACTCTTGGTGTAGTCCTTTTTTCACCTTTCATGGCAACTCTTGTTTGTTCTTCTTCTTCAAGAAGTTACGCATATTCAGCTTTGAAATATCACGAAGAATGTAATCTTTAAATTGATATGTATAATTCCAGTCTTTTCAGATCCACTACTTCATTTTGCACCCTGGGAATAAACACACAATCGGTCAGGTCATTCGAGGAAACAGAACACTATGGTGTCCGAAGTTAGACATGTAGGACGTGTTTTTCTTCAATACACCGAGCGCGTTAGACGACAGGAATTATGTACATCTTATTTTTAAAACACAACAATTCAATCGTCTAATCTGCACAAGAAAAGCGGATAAAGTGAGCAGATGTCAAAATTAACAGTAACACGGTTTGCAGTGCATAAGCTTACAGTTTAATGAGACGAAAAGCATAACAGCGAGAAATACTGCCAAGGGCTTAGCAACTGACCAATCGTTCTTTAAAATTTCTGGTTGTTGTTTTGTCTTAGGAGAGTTAATGTGCACAGTGGGGCAAAACTGAACCTATGTGCGCAGACTTTTGAGCAGATAGGTTCAAAAGACCGTCCAGAGTTTGTAAACACGCAGCGGATTCCATGAAACAACGTAAAACCACAGCCGTTGGCGACTGTCAACAACTGTGGTTTTACAGTCGTCGAGTATACACAAAGAGAAAGACTTGTGAAAACGTTGCGAAAGTTAAAAATTTTGCTGAATGTCTTTTGAATTCAGTCGAGGAACAGCAACGTCCATAATCGACTGACAGAAAGGATTAATGTCGAGCTAGTGGCTAGGCCTCACTAACATGCACTGACTAAGCTATATCATTAGAAAATATAACACCGAAACGACAAATGTATTTTGAATCTGGTAGGCAGATTGATCCAACATTTTGGGAGGTAACCTTTTAAAAATATACACTAGATCATCATCGTCACAAGAGTTAAAAATTATGTCTAGATATCTTGTTTAGTTTGACACTAATTGAGGAGGTTCAAATCGTTCAAAAGCTTTGGCTAGCCCTCACCAACGTGGCTTCTGTCGACGTGGAGAAAACTCATAGTCTTGGAGACATCAGTTGGGGGCAAGAGGACAAGCAATTTGGCTCTATCCCGGACGGTCTGGCAACCTGAACATGACTCTTAAACAAACGTGCTGGGGCGTTTCCATATGCTTACTAAGTCGAATTGAATGTTTGGTTAGTGGCGCAGTGGACAACACAGTTACTTCATGATATAACGCGTTCGATCACTGAACCACAACCGAGAAAAAGGATGGGTGCGGCAACAACGTTTATTGGAAAAACGAGGCGAGTTCCATTAGGCCACAGAGGCTCTAAATTCATAGGTCCAACGGAGAACCTATCACTTTACAGAGGAGCATTAGGGAGTGCACTCGTGAGAACAGTTCACATAATGTATAGGCATTCGATCGCGCAGCTGCAATCTAATCGAGCTTAATGGACTGAATGAGTTAAAACATATCAGTTAATTCGAAGCCAGATCGATCAATCGATATGACGTGATTCACTTTTGCTGTTTCGTTAGGAGTTGCGCCACCTAACACTTCATGTGAGCATAGCAAGAGTTCAAAACCGGTCATCGCATAACGATCCCTAACAAACAGGAAGCTCAAGTACAGTGCTTCTTTTCAGAAGTATCTGGTTGAAAAGCCTATAGAAAAGCGACGTCTTCCATCGATTGCGAGTGTTATGCAATGCATAATAAAGAAGTATCTTCTACTGACTATCATTTTGACAACCACCACATTAGATAGTCAGTCACATTCATAATTATTCAAAACAACTATTAGATGAATAGTTTCGAATCGGTGACTCAACTACTCACGAGTACACGTCATCGCTTCGTAAACGCCACATGTCTCACAAACACAAGCATACGCTGCAAATATCCGAACATCAGATGGTCATCCTACTTGTAACTTGAGAACTCATTGTTTGGAAGACCAATGCTACTATGTATCTACAGAAAGTTCAAGCCAACTGGGAAGCTCATCACAGACGACTGATCTTGTTCTGAAGATGGAAGCTTTTTACCTACCTTGGTTAGTGAAAGTTTTTCTGACAGTCGGGTTACATAGGTAATCTTAATGATCACGTAAAAATGGTGGTCAACTGCTTTTTTTTTTTGGGGGGGGGTAACCTCTCCTAAAAGGAAGTGAGTCCAGTGTATTCACGTACTCTCGTTCGACTTTATCATGTTTTCATTTTACTTGTTAGAATTGGGCACATCTGAAACCCGATTACAAACCTCAGAAACATTACAGGTTTTAATTTTGGTGGTCTATGGAACCTGTTACTGTCTTCTACTTAAATTGCATGTGAGAACCTGCTGTAGTGTTGTACCGTTGACACAGACGTAAATCGACTTTTAGGGCCTGTGTACTTAGTTACAATAAGCACACACCAACTGCTGAGGATATTCTTCGCAGTAGATGTGAGTAGTCTGGCTCACTGTCCGCCTTATGTTGCCTGATGCAATTAGACACCGTTCTGATAAACTACTGGCGAGCGAGACTCGATTCTAGTGCTTCTTTTCAAAAGGGCCTTACTGGAAAGTCTATGGGAACATGACAGCTGCGATCAATTGTGGGTGATGTTCAACTTGAAAGAAACACAGTAATCACCGAGCCCTCTCACTGTAGGCTGTAAGTAAGTATCACCACTTATTGTCTGACATTATTGTTTACTACCAGTGATAGTTATTTCAACAGCCTGTAAAAAGATTACTTATTACTGCAAGAGGGCACGCCAAAATATCACATCATACAGTTAACTTGTGCTGACTACACAGAAAATTCACAATTCAGCCAGAACTATAGGTTTTCCAATAAAATGTTCGAGTGCAAACTGAGTCCAGCACCAACTTTTATTATCTGCTTGCGGTGTCATTTACAAATACTTCCAGTTACCAGTGACTAGTTAATAATAGGTTACACATTACACATTCAAACGCAGTTCTTGCTACCATAAATTTCTCCGAAGGCTCACCTTGAACTGGAGCTGGCAACGCAAATTACATATTTATTACAGCTGACCAATATTGTGTATGCTTACCCGGACAAGTAGTCAAACGCACACCATCCTACGTATCAGGTATGTGTGTTGACCAAAACATTATTCACGTCATGACCGAATTGCCACACTAAGGGCTCCCACACGATCGATTGTAGATTGCACTCAAGCTGCCTGATTGCTCAGACTTACGCGTACCACGATCCCTACCATAAGAATTTAATGAATATTTGAAACACTGAATTCCCTTGATCCAGGTTACCAGTAACGATGGAAGACACACGTCGCGAGATGTTAATATTTCGCTTACTTTCTTCAGTCACGAACGTAAAACAGTGCAATCTATAGAAAACGCGGAAAAAAACAACAATAGAAACAATCAATGATTGGGTTTACATAAAACAAGGACTGTTATTAGTTCCAGGGCAGACAAACTGTGTCAGTCAACAGTTTATGTACATATAGGACCGGACGACGAGTATTGATTAGCATAGCTTCGGGGAAGGCAAGCAAAGTCGGATTTCGATTACGCAACAACCCTTGAAACGAGATGGCGGGGTCAACAACGTGACCTGTTTCCACGATGTGCTTTGCTATGGATGAGTTCGGATTTCGTCTCACTCGCTCTATTGTCCAAGTCTGTTGCGTCATGGAGCTCACCAACCACTTAGGCATATTACTGATAAGGCATATGTTCAGCTATTCTTTGTCGTAGGCACCGATCTGTTCTGCCGATATAGACGTCACCGCAACTGCAAGTGAGCTGATAGATTACATGTGAGACAGAACATTTTGATAGGACACGATTGTGAATAAGCTGAGCGATACTCCTAGTTTTGAGTAGTAACCGTAATTCAGCCGCCGGATATGTACGAGTAAGAGCAGACTGTAAGTTTTGACTTTCATAACTTATGATATGATCGCCTTTGAAATAAAGGTTCAAAAATAATCTGCTTATTAGGGACCGTACTCACGGCAGACTTGACCAGTATTTTCTGGTCATGAACATCAATGAACTTCTCAGGATAGCCGTTCGCGAGCAACACTTTCTTTAATCTCTCCTCCTCTCCTTGCAAGCAGTCATCGGTGCAGATCTCCTGCGCTCCATGAAACAGGGTTCGAACCAGACTTCGTTTACAATAATTGGTGCAAAAAAGGAAAGGTTCAAATACTGACCGCCACAAATGGCCTTACGGTGCACTCAGTGTCATAGTGAGCCATCCTGTCGTTTAATTAATGAAATGTTTATTTAATGAGTGTTCGTTTTTGTCGAGGTTGAGTACTAAAACTTCAGTGGAATATGTGTGAGCTTCCAATCTTAAAATACCCTAACCCAAACGTTTCTCAGTATATTTCCCCTCCTACTTGAGTTGCACCTGTAAAATTGTAGTCTCCTTCGAAGAAGCAATTTGAATGAGAACCACATGTTACTAATAATTATGCTGTAAACCGTGTGAACTACGTAAACTATTTGCTCTTGTACTGTACTACTCAAACGTATCAAGTAGCAGCATTATATATCGGTAAATCGTTGTGTCCAACAGTTCTATTGAACAGGTTCGGTTGAGTAATAGGGTAGGTGTGGACTGACCATGTAGAAAGGGTTCATTTCACGCTGATCACCTTTCAGTACAGCGGTTACCTACAAGTTAGAAGAGTGTTCACCGATTCGGCACATAGGAAGGGAGATAGACGTTGTAATGTTTTAATATTTCATTTATTTTCATCAGGCAAAAACGTGAAAATGGATAGAATAAATTCATCGGAAAACAGCAAGCAGGAAATGAGTGGATAGACAAATATTCACATAAAGTTTTGAGTAAGTAAGTTAAGGGCAACTCAAAGAGTTGATTTAGCCGCTATTGCTCATACAGTGCCGGAAGTTGATTAGTGATCAACGGCAATTCGTTAAAATCTTGTAACATTGGGTTCCGATCAAGTATTCATATTTTAAATGAACAAAGTAGCCCGATTTCGTGACCAGTCGTCATGTGGCGTTTACGAGGCGATGACGTGTACTCGTGAGTAGTTGAGTCACCGATTCGAAACTATTCATCTAATAGTTGTTTTGAATAATTATGAATGTGACTGACTATCTAATGTGGTGGTTGTCAAAATGATAGTCAGTAGAAGATACTTCTTTATTATGCATTGCATAACACTCGCAATCGATGGAAGACGTCGCTTTTCTATAGGCTTTTCAACCAGATACTTCTGAAAAGAAGCACTGTACTTGAGCTTCCTGTTTGTTAGGGATCGTTATGCGATGACCGGTTTTGAACTCTTGCTATGCTCACATGAAGTAACCGTGTTGTTTGTCTGTCTGTGAGTATACATATACGTGGTGCAATTAATGTATAATATAGTACAATGATTAAGATGACTTCAAACAGTGGTAAAAACATGTGTAAATGAACTAACAGAATTTCGGCTATTTTCATAATCGTTAGATGACTTTGAAGATGAGCTTTGGAGTATAATAGTTGAGTAATGCGATGGTCCTGGCAGAAAACCTGCCGTCACTAAGGAGACACCCTCATAATGGCTGCTTCAGTTTTAACTGGTACGTTCTTCAGGAAGCAACAATAAATAAACCTAGCTCTGCTTTGGGACAACAAAGGACATCAATTCACCTATCCTGACTCATTTTATTCATTATACTCAACACACAGATACGGAGAAAGTATTTCGCGTCGTCTACCAGATCCTTACCACCCTATCATGAAAGATCAAATGGTGAACCTAGTCAATAGCCGAAGGGATCAAAACAAGACCATGTCATCCGGACTTTTGTGTTCGGAAACTGTTTCTTAAAAAATCTTCGATTGCCCTTGTCGAACACAACCTCTCAACCTTTTGAATACTCCCAATGACCCGACGTGACTGGAGCTGACTATCGACGACAGGCTTCATTTGCGTTCTTTATTACAAAGAAGTGTTCAGAATTACTTGTCCAACCACCCTGCCATTTCGTCATATTTTTGATCAGTATCTTTCTACTCATCAGTTAGTCGTACTCAGTTATACCAGTCAAAGAACAGAATTTATCGAAAGTAGTCTAGATACCAAAAGTTTATCTTTCGTGACCACCAAATGTATTGTAAGTTGTGCCTATCAAAAAGCAATCCCATAATATTGGAAAGTTGTTTTGTTTCACACGTGATGCATCTAAGTAGATTTTTATAGGAATTGGCACTAAATGCGTGTAAATTCGCCATTCTACATCGCTAAAAATGACAGTTCTCCTCTTTACAATTTTTGTAGACCTGTGTAGTGCTTTCCATTTTAAAGATGAAACAGTTGAAACAGAAATCATGGATTTTAGCTTCTTGAACTGAACACAATCACGTATCATAAGATGATACATTACTGTGCATAATATGAATGTGTGAAAAGTCTGTTTTGTGTGAAGATGAAGTATAAAACCAAAATGTTAAATGAGCGCAAACTGACAATGTTTACCATTTTAGAATCTCGCTAGAACTGTTAATGTGACGTAACTTCGGTTGGTGTATAGAGGACCAATCTTAGTCACATCAAAAAGAGTGGAAAGTGAGCAATTGTTTAAATAGACATCTACGCACAGGTTAATTTTGCTAAGTGTGAGTAAACGTTTGTTCTGATAGTTGGTTTTATATTTTACATTTACACAAAATTTCCTTCTTGTCACCCTCAAATTAAAGTGATGACGTTTTCCTGTGAAGTGAGTCGTACTAGCTAAACATCACGATTGTTTTAAAACGAATCCGACAACACCACCCACGTTGATTGGGACAATGAAACATGAGCAGCCGAAAGCATTGTCTTCGCCTGCCTGGTCAATAGCAATCAATCCTTGTGGGACACCTGATAAGCCAGCAAGATATAGCGAACCAAGTAAGTCATCGACATTCAATTTATCACTGTCCTTTGGGCCTTTGTGATAAGTTCGATCGATATCTCGCTTTAATTCTAACACCATATGGTTTTACCGTCCTGAATATTCAAGATTTATTCAAAACAAACCGGTTCACGACAGTGTTTTATGAATTCATTAGAAACCAATGTGCGCAATAAAAGATAACATTATCGGTCATCATCTTCTGTTATGTCATCTTACTCCTCAAAGCCACATATAAATAACGTGACCCTTTATTGTTTATCTGCGCAAGCTCATCTCGTTTCAAGGTGCAGCTTGTCTTTGAGATCATCCATTTCGTTTCTTCAACATGTAAATTTGAATAGGTAAAAATATTCTGTTTCTCATGCAGCTTATCGTAATATTCCGTGGTTTGTTTAGAGTGGCATGTTTTTCTGGTAGAAAAATGTTGACTATGATTTTGTTTTTCTGTTTTCATATCGCATTGTTGTGCGATTACCATATCTTCGGCTTCGGAACTATCACTTCGTTGATCTTTCCTACTAGACAACTGAGGAACATGTGATTTTCTATGAGAAAATTGTGGTATCCTCCCACTTGTTCCAGCTGATCGATAACGCTCTAATTGAGTCATTCCCAATTCGTCTTGTACGAAAACCCTCGATGATTTGGGAACACGCAGGTGGATAGGTTTACCTGGCACTACTGGTATCCTTGAGACGACACAGTTGGTTCGACTTTTCTTAGAGAACCCACAATTTATATTCGCTGTTGTTAGAGCCGATTCAGTCATTTCCGAATTTAGCGCGGTTTTTGAACTAGCGTTTGAATTCGTTGTCCACCGTTTGTTCTCTTGAACTGGATTACCTTGGGCAGAATGCTGCAGCATCCACTTACTGTTTTGTAAGGCTTCCTCAACCAATTTCTCTGCCAGTCGATCGATATCACTTCTTCGTTCATTTGCATTTCTTGATTTAATTATATTCTCTTGTAGTTCACATGACAGTGAACTAGAAGAATGACTCATTGATTTCTCCAAGTCGTCTTCTTGCATTGCATCTAGTCGAGATGTGACTGGGACAGAAGTGGGGAACACTGATGGACAGATTCGAAATAGTTTCAAAAGTTGGTGCCTTTCGGCTGAATGGCGCATACGGAACAGAAGTATTCTACGCTGTTTGGATAGTGGTAACTGGATATCCACTCCGATTCTGCTGTGATCGTTATCAAACAAGAACACATTCCGAAGTTGATCGTAGGGTAAATCAAACTGATGTTGTAGAGGCCACCAAGGGATACTATCAAGCGTTATACAGTACTCGAAGAACTTCATTTTGACTTGAAGATACGGTTCAGTTAACGAGCGGCGGCGATGCTTTTTGACTAGTAATTGGTGCAAAACTCCTGAACTCAACGATTCCAAGTAGTTTACTTCAAAACCATGAATGAAAACTAAAGAAAACTTGGTTTTATTCATATTACGAACATTTGAAAACATAATGTGACGTTAGCGCACAATCTCCTAAAACCATACGAATTAAAGTGAATACACTCTACTATTAATATAATTGTTGGTGTACAACAATTTTCTGCCGAAATTAGATTGGCCTACTGAATCACTCGGTGTCGAATTAGGTAAGCCAATCCGGATCAAACGTACTATCATATGCACTCATCAGCATACCGTGTGTGTGTAAGATAAACAGATGAACTAAGAAGACCCACTGATGAAGTACATGAACAATAGAAAAACCTGTTAGTTTCCCATCAGAAACATTCATCAATTTTGTAATGATGAAGTACACTATGAACTTCGTAACGTACGATTAGCATAAATGGACAAAAGTTCACTCTAACCAAATAAACTTCATCTTCTCCGCTGCAAAACATGAGCGTACAGAATTGTGATTGTGAAGTTTCTCTTATTTCCTGGTAATTATAGCTAACATTCTGGAAGCATATAGATGTATCTGTTACTTACAGAAATAGTAGGTCAGTAGGAAATCGGTAGAATTTGAAGTGCTTCCTATTTTAGTAAAAGTCAACAGACAGCTGCATGAAATATTAACATGATGATCATTGTGCAACGATGATTGTACCTGAGGTTTGAGATGTACTGATTCCGTAATAATCACTACAAAGACGTCGGAATAGTGGTCAAAAAACTGGCTGTGCTGCGAGCATTACAGTCTGTATTCAAAGCGTTGATACACGGCGTAGATGTGCTGTGAAGAAATAAAAATTTGTTCCAAGTAGTTAGTTTCCAATTGAGGTTGTCATAAAGTAGATTGGGAGGCAAAGATTACTAGCAACCGTGATTAGTGCTAATTTTCGGAAAAATGATATCTGATCAAAAACAAATATAAACCATATGATATTTGAATCGGGAAAGTTGTCAATGATCGATTTGAAGCAAATTCACTTTTACGTACATGTACACCTCTTTTTTTGTCAATCGTCTAGTAAACCATCACTGAATACCGGATTATGCTTTGACTAATTGTTTTCATGTGAACATACACATATCTCACAATTTTCACTGTTACTATATTTTCTCTATGAGACTATTTTGCGAAGCATGAACAACATTTTTAGTGTGAGTTCATTAACCATTAACTGCGAACCTATTTACTGCGTTTTAATTTTGTTTAACAAAGATGTATATGATTTCAACTTGGAGAGAAGTCAAAGTCGAGGGGTCATCGATTGGAGTTACCAGGACAGTTACTGTGTCTTCATTTCGAGACAATCGGGCAACCTGATCATTACTCACAAGCGAAAGTGGTTGAGCGTTCACATATGATAATTCGGTCGTGCCTAACGTGAGGTCAATGGCGCAGTGGTAAACACGATTGCCTCATGAACAGCGTGGCCGGAGTTCTAGTCCAGGCAGTGGCAGTGACGAGCTCTAATGAGAGCGAAACTCGCGTTTAGTGCTTCTTTTCAAGACGGGCCGACTGAAAGTCTATGGGAGTGCGACAGAAAATGTAATAACACGAAGACAAGCAACTGTGTCATATTTTTTTTGTTTGGGACAGATTTGTGCACATCTGAGTGAATTGTTTCACACATGGCTTCGACTGATAAGCTCAAACGGACACATTCGTACTTTCAGGTCACGAAATCAGCATATTTATGTTTTCGATTTCACATCTGACAGGATTGTATATTTATGGCAAGCGGTAATATGAAATGACCTCTATAACGTTTTAGTTTTGTCAGTAACAAAAGAAGACGCATCTCGTTTGTTCTTATCACTTGTGAACGTAAAGCATTATATTTTTTTAAACACCCTGTAAACAACAACAGAAGCAGATTTCTCTTGGGGTTTACATCAGACAAGCGATTGTTATCAGTTCTAAGGTATACAACATGCCTCAATCAACAGTCTATTTACACATAAGGCAGAATGATGAGCATTCAATAATGCTGCCTCTTAAGATGCCAACAACTTTGGGTTTGAACTGGTCAACAACATACCAAATGTGTCGACCGTGTACTTTAAAGTGAACGAAATTGAGTTTACTTTGTCGCATTCTGTCATCGTAGTATGCTGAGCTCTCATGCTCATCATACCATGCTGGCATGTGTTCAGTCATTCTTTGTCGTAGGCATCGATATGCTGAACCTATATAGGCGTCACTACAAATGTAGCTGAATTGATAGATAGCATGAGAGACAGAGTGAGAAGAATTCAACCTTCAGTGCAGACTGGAATTCACTACTTACATCAGCTATGATACGTTCAAAGTTGAAGACAAGGTCAGCAGTACTTACTTTTTTGTAGCTGTTCTCATAATAACCTTGACCAACCTTGAATCTTCACAAGCTTTCTGGGCTACCCCTTTGTCATTAATACCTTCTTCAGTATGGCTTTGATTTTTCAGGTAAACAACCAACAGTGCATTTCTGCTGGGCTCTGTGAAACAGTATTCGTCGGCTAAAGTAACATAAAATTTAGGTACTAGTGTCTCCAAATGGTGTTGTGGTGTGTTAAGCTTCGTACTAAAATGCTTTCTGATCTGGCTAGTCTGGTGAAAGGTATTTCTGTAAGTTGGTGCCATTTTTGCTCACCATGAAGACCGTACGAATGTAAAACTCAAAAAGACACTAAATTGGTGTTAATGAGAATGTTTGGCCTGATTCAGTTGGTGATTATTAGCTAACCATCCATCTTAGAGAGATACAAAACACTTCCGATGGAACTTGAACGAATCGCATGCGATGATTGTAAGTATTGATGGCTTGACGTTTGAACGTATTTCATAGTACATGTGTAACGTAAACACAATGTGCATGTCACCATGTCATCGTGGAAAAAGTGTTGAAAAGGCCCCTATTATTTAGCTGTCCGTGTGGAAGCGTCCTCGACTTACTCCGATCGATAGAAAACATGAGGAGCACCAGACAACCAAATAACCCAGTAGACACAGAAGTGAGAATGGGTCAGACTGGAAAGCCGCCAAATCGTCAGCGATGACGAGTTACTGGTACCTCACTAGACCATAGCTGGTAAGTTCCCTGTTAGGATCATCACCTACAGTTCCACTGGTCTGGTACAAATTATGGTGGATTGGCTCATGAATTTAGGAATTTCAGCAAACGATAAGTTAGAGTTCAATGCTCGTCGGTGGCGTTGGTGGATTCCAGCGTGAACTGATGGAGAAATCTTGCTTGGGAAGTCAATCGGCTGAATCATTTGGTGAATTCAATATGACACAGTTGATTGGGTGGGTAACTAGGTCTAAATGTGAAATTTCTGTGCTTCCGACGTGGCTTCGTAGCTCAGCTGGTAAAGCATATGCCGCGTTTGAATACGTTATTTCTGTCGCTGATTCGAATCCAGCCGAAGTTCAGATTTTTCACAAATGGATATCTTCTAAATTATCAAATTTCTCAAATAGGTCTTGTTTTGTTTTCATAAATAGTGATCACGAAGTTCAGTACGGTATTATTCGAGGTAAGATAAACAGTGTCCTGCAAAATCAAAATGTCACTTGTGATTTTACAAAGGAAACAACTCTTTGTTCGTTACTTACTTACTTGTTCGGTACTTACTAGTAATCAGGAATTCCAAATAAAATGACTTGTTGGACAAGTCTGTTATCCGTATTCTTAAGGAAATAATACTGTTGTATTTGTCACAAAATTTTACAAGATACCGAATGACCGGTTGACTTTTTGTCAACATGCTTAAAACTAACGACACTTTGTTCTACCTGCACACTATTTGTGATCGGCGAAAACATTTTCTTACTAGGCTTTTTTTATGTTATATTCGCAGTGCATCTACAGTCTCTTTCATATATGCTGATACCACGTCTGATTGAGTGGTGATTATTTCCATGTTTATTTCCTTGTCCTGTTTGTTGACTCCACGGTGAAAATTATCTGTGAATTTGTAAGCTGGTAATCAACTGTAAATCTGAAACAAAGACCTTGCTAGAACGCAGGCTGAAAAGTATTTCGACATTGTATTGAATCATGACCACGCTAACGTTGCGTCTACCATAACGAGAAAAATCACCTTTTCTGTTTTAGTTTCTTTTACAACATATATAATACTAACCTTTTTTGTATAAATACATGTGTACTGTCCACTTTTTGCGCTGAAATTTAGTTCTCGTGACTAGGATATTTAAACACGTTGTTGGGTATATGGGGCGTTTGTCAGCCTGAAGTGAGGCTTTTCGTTCGACATTTTTCGAGTATTTTTGTATTCAACATCACCCTATTTTTAATCCGTTTGCTGTTAGCCTTCTACTTTGTTTTACTCTTGATCATTTTACATTTGCCTGTTCAACTCAATCTCGGTATCAATCTGTATACGACGGTACACATGCTTACGGTTTTTCTATTAGTCCATACTTGGTATGGTTTCATCCTGATCATGAAACATTTCATATAATGGTTCACAGTGAAACGAAATCGATAAATGTTTTTAGTTTATCTACTGAAGATACATATACACACACACAAAGTCGTTTGTACCGTTCTCGAGATGTATAAATAACTTTCATATGTTGATTAAAAGTAAAAGCTAAATTTGAAGTAGGATAATATTTTCTAATGTCTTATAAGCATACAGCTTTGGCAATTTACATATTTACTTTTCAGATAACAGTTCGATTTATAGAACAACATACAGCCACATCATAGGGTGAGTTTAGGAGTGGGTGATTTTTCACATTCTACCTTGATGTCGATGTTTTCTTATAAATTCGTACAACCTGACCTGTTTCTACTTGGTTTAAAACTCAAGCATTCCCAGTTGAATTTTGCTAACCATTCGACGATCAAAAATTTGTAGTAGATCTTCTCCTGTGGATACAGCCCGTCATTTAAGGCATCCAGTGAAGAAAAGGTAACCGAATTCCACGTGTATTCGTCGGATATATCCTGGCAGGCAATACTTCAAGCCGAATACTGTTAATCAGACACTCTCAACTACAAATTGCTGCCCACCACAGTTAGTCATATTGCAGTGCATTCAACACTTTTAGTGAATACCGTCTTGGTTCACCTTTTAACAGCATTATAACCAGGTTATTTACCATGAAAAAACTTTTAGGATTGATAAAAAAGAAATTCATTCACAATAACCACACTATCTGTTGTTCTCGAATTCTCTGTCTTATCAAAGTTTTCGATAGCTTCCAAAACTACATGTACACTAGTTCTTTTGTTAAACGTGCACAATTTTGTAGTATATGTTTCAAACAGTTGCATTCGTTCAACTGTTTCGACTAAATCAGAAATGGCCACCTTTTCACCGTCTCATAAAACACTAAGTCAAAAAGCAAAAACCGTAATGCTGTACTTTCTGATGGTGTGGACAGACAGTAATTATTTTCTCGTATTAAATAAAAAAATTTAAATCCTCAAATTTATGGGTCAAAACATATTAGATTTTTTGTTCGTTTGAATTGTTCTACTTGAATGATCTCTTCTGTAGCTCGTCAACACAGCATCGCTTCGACGAATGAAGTTGGGAACTGGTTGATACGATTTACCACACGTGTTAGTTCGATTCCATCGTCCTGATGAATTAAGTAAGATTTGTGGTCGATAGTTTCTAATGGCCCTCGAATTCGATCCATAGGTCTTTGGTGAACTAAAAATATTTGTTCTAGCTGCATATTCGACCAACAGATTGTGTCTAATTGACCATGGATCACCCTGTTGGATTTCGGCTAGAAGTTCATCCGGCGAAATATCGTTTCTGTCAAATTCCGTATGGGTTAAATTGTGTTCCGATCGTAAAGAATGCTCATATCTTGCATTACCGGACTTCACAGTAGGGCATTGATTACACACCGTATCCAGTGAAGTTAAATGTTTACACTTTTTTGCGATGCTTTTATCGTTATGTCTTGCAAAGGCTCTTGCTGAGTCAGTTTTTCGTATAGGAGTTTCACTTGAGAAATTTTGAAACTCACAATCATTGATCATGTTTGAGGGCAATTTACGAGATACATTAATGATGGCAGGCGATATCTGATTTGACAAATTGGCGACCAGGATATAGACAGGAGTGTCATTTTCATCAGTTTCGCTGTCATACTGAATAATCAAATCGGCTGGGGATGGAGCTTTCCATTCGGATTGTGGAAATATTTGGTTGGAATCATGCTGAGTTGTCGAGTGCGTCTCTGATTTTGAGACTGATGTCTTATATTTGCCATGTTTTTGTTGCAAACGTCGATTACACCACAATGGAGTTTGATGGGCTTCAACATTTGTATTGTAAATCACAGGACTCATACGAAAGGGTTGTTCATCTGGCGAATGTTGTGTGGACGAACCCTGTGTGACTTGTGAGAGTAAGGTGATATCATGATGGTCTTTATGTACATCAAAAATGGTATCTTTTGGCGAGAAGCGAGGTAACTCATGGGTCACTGTTGCCGGTGCTTCTTTGGATAATACGTTCCCGGAACTATTGGACTGTTTGTATTTAGTTAACTTCTGGATTATCTTGTTCCCGTCTGTATTTGTTGGCGATTTAAAAATGTGAACCCGCCGATGTTTACCATCGTCAGACATGATATCCAGAGCAAACTGAGTTTTCGGTTCAGCAAGTGATAACGGATAAATACCTTTGATACTTTTGCACAAAATCTCAGTAATCTCTGGGCTTTTTGGCCACCAGATATTATCTTTTAGTCGCAATCCGTCCTTGACACATTCTAGAATAACCTTTTTCGGACTATGTGAAGCCTGACGCCTAGACAGATAGTCTTCAACTTTGGTCGCGTTCAGATTCTCATCCGGATCCACATTAAACGCATCGATATGTTCCAGATAAAATTGTTTGACTGGACAACTGACTGTAGTTGTGTAGTTGACTTGTGACGATTGATTCAGACTAGGATTTTGTAATACTGCTTTGTCGACTGGTACGTCACATTTTAGATTTTTGTTCAGTTCCATTGTCACCTTCATGTCTTGTATCTCACGGTGCTCTCCCGGTTCACATGAGCTTTCCCTGTTTGCGCTCATCTGTCTGTCATCTTGATTTAGTTTACAGTAGACACTGCGGGGAATGCCTTGATTCCGGTGTTTGTGAGATAACGGCGTAGTGCATTCTCGCGGATCCTCTTCGCTAGACGTGTCATTTTCTTTTCGATTCCCTTCAACTACTCTGTTTTTGAACCGCTGCTGACTATCCGAATCCGAATCGTCCGTCAATGTTTCATCTTTGTTCAGAATTTGTCTCTTCTTTAAGGTAGCTGTCAATAATCGCTGTTCTTTGTAATTGTCAGTGCCAAAGATATGCAATCGACGTTGCGCTGGCTTGGCAATATACGCATCGACCGCGACCCAATTCCCATTCTTTTGATCATTTTCCAAATGAAAAATGTCCTTGATTTGAGCGTAGCGTAGACATCGATCATCACTGTCTGGCCACCAACAACCTTGATCACGTGTCATCGAGTCAGTCTTAATAGATAGTATCACTGGCTGACGTAGCGTCTTATCTGATCGGTCGACCAGAAGTCGTTTGATTTGTTCCGTATCTAAATTTTCCTTCTTTTTCAATGGAAATGAACCCAAGCACTTGAAAACAAACTCTTTATCCGAGGTTTCTAGTTCAAAATGTTCCACACTACCAAGGCGTACTTTCTTTCCTGTCTTTTGCACACCTTCCTCAGTGTTTGTGTTATCTGGCTCATTGTCATTGTGCGGAACTACAGATTTCCATTGGTTATACTGAACAGGATATACATTCCCGCCCCTGTATATATCGGCGAACATTTTCCTTTGTTGCAGCTGACTGACTAACAATTCACAGTCTGCTGCTGTCTTGGTACGAAACATGAGCACACGTCTGTCCCCGTCTGTTTTCGGCATAATTTCAATGCATAATCTTGTTGCGTCATTCTCAAACAAATACACATCTCTTACTTGTTCATAGGCTAACTGGTTATGCTGCGTATCTGGCCACCAAAAGGCTTTCTTCAGCAACAAACACTGATCACCAAACTCCAATTTCACGGAGATCTCTTTAAATTTTTTGGTAGATCTTTTTGTTGTTTTCCGCGTCGTCGTTCTCGATCCGGTCTTTGACATCGAGGAGTTTTTGTTGGTCATTAAACTCATCTGATATTCAGATCG
>JTDE01000215.1:208113-252097 GCA_014338405.1 Paragonimus skrjabini miyazakii | reverse complement strand
TCAGCTAATGGCGAAGGCAATTGAAGTGATTGAACTAAGTTTTTCTGTCCACATAAGGTTGGATTACGTAGTCGAATGGCAATGGCCTCGGCAGTGGCCATCATTCGCTGGCGAACGAGTATTGACCGGTTCGATGGAACCCTGTAGATAAGAGTGAACGATCGATCTATGTTAACCTGATCATCGCTGTCAGCCAGATGACCTACAATGGCACTCATGATTGGTTTTCTCTCACCTGTCCCGACCCCTGCTGGTTGATGTTCTCTGATTCTTCTGGATAAGTGCCGAGTCCTACAACTCACGTAGTTTGCTGAAAAATCGCAAACGAACGAGTAAATCACCATAGATGAATTGTGGACGGGCATTTTATCCCTCGAATTTAGAGTAATCATTGGTGAACTGGTGAATGAGATAATCGGTCGGGCTGCGTTGAACGTTCTCTTAAGTGAACTAGTAAGTCGACGGGTCAGTGATTCAGCCAACGTATCTCCTTTGTATGGCGGTCATATGAACATGGGCTTTTCATCAACTCCTTAAATCTTAACTGGTGCTTCAAATGCTTTCAAATGTTTAGCTCAAAAAATTGGCGGGATAGCCATTCTCTTGTAGAATATGGGTCACAAACCGTAGCTTGTGTTCCAAAGCATCTGCTGAGCAGATTTTTCTGGCTCTGTCGGTCAAACATTTGATCAGGTTTCGTTTGTGTTTTAAGTGAGTAAAACCATAAAAGTTATTGTACTGGCCTGACCAAGTAATCTTACGATAAACGGAGTGTTTTAAACTTCGCTAGTGCCTGTACTCAGCGAGACGTCTAGGAACTGGAAAGACTCATCTCACACCAATTCTGAGGTGAAACTTATCGGTGAATTTGCACAGATGAAGTCTTTTAAAATGTCAGTTATGTTAACAGATGAATTTGTGATAACGAGCATATCATCAACGTAAAGCGTGTAGAAAACCATTTGGTCTGTAACAGTGCTCAGACCATTCGTTCCAATTTACTTATAAAAACATCTGCCATCAATGGTCCTAATGATGACCCCATTGCCACTCCGTCAATTTGTCTGTAAATGTCACCATTAAAAATGAACTGCACGTTGTGGGTGCATCTGAGAAGCAATTCCTTCAAATTCTCTGTTGGCAAGCTGATCGGAATGTTATCGATTTCAATAGAATTGCATAAATAATCAATTGATTTTACTAGTGGCACATTGAAGTAACGTCAAGAGAACGCATGATTTTAATGTCGATGCGAATGTTATGAACTGTATTCACGAATTCGAAGGTGTCTCGCAGATTGTTAATACAACTTTTCCTCCGAACTGACCCCGAGATCTCGGCAAGCCATTGTGCTAAGGTGTGATACGGTGAATTCTTCATATCCAAAATAGAGCGTAGAAGGCAGTTAGGCTTATGAGTCTTTAGTAGTCTACAGAGGCGAGGAATAATGGTACATGTGGGCCTCGTGAGTTCATGTTGGGTAGTTGTTATGATTTCTAAGTCTTTCATATTTTGAATTGTATGGTTTGTATGACTCGGCACTTGTCCAGAAGAATTAGAGAACATCAACCAGCAGGGATCCGGACAGGTGAGAGAAAACCAATCATGAGTGCCATTGTAGGTCATCTGGCAGACAACGATGATCAGGTCAACATAGATCGATCGTTCACTCTTATCTACAGGGTTCCATCGAACCGGTCAAAACTCGTTCGTCAGCGAATGTTGGCCACTGCCGAGGCCATTGCCATTCGATTACGTAATCCAACCTTGTGTGGACAAAAATACTTTGTTCAATCACTGCAATTGCCTTCGCCATTAGCTGACTCACCCGATCGATATGTGGGCAGTTAACATCTAATCGGCGTCCACAAACACAAAATTGAGATGGTGTGAATTTTGGACCAATATCAAGTTTCGCATGTAACCGTTTATAGTTTTATTTTCCTTTATAACTGTAACAGCCCGATGAGATTTTATCGAAAATATGTTTGCTACACTTCATGTTGTATTTCACTTTCCTAACCTAACAATTCACGATTAAAAGCAAGACCCCTTAACATTGTTTGGAAATCATCACATTTGCTCGCACTTTCTACTTGTCTGCCAATCAAAGCACCATGACTGAGATGGTTTCAAAATCCGAAAACGTACCATTCGGAAGACCGGTTATTCATCGTGTTTAACAGGCACCTCATTTATGGTTGGGAGAATACATTGACAACTTGTGTGCACTGGTCACAATTGGGCGACCAAGGGGTTACTCTACCTAGTCTTGTAGTTACATCCGGCAGCCTGCTGGAGTTTAGTTTGCAGCTGTAATGAACCTTCTGGGAGTTACAGCTTTGTTTCTTGAATCTGAAAAGGAATAGACTCAAATTTTGAACTGGCTAGGATTTGATATCCAGCCACGTTTTCATGAACCAGCTACGCATTTTACACGTCACGTGCAACTGAACCACCATATTGAAAGCTCGAGCATTTTTGTTTGTTATTGCTTGGATTGTCCAGTCGTCTTGGCAACAGACACATTCACTATCATTGTTGTTCCAGTCGACGACACAGTGGTCAACATGATTGCCTCAACTGAAGCTGGCCAGAAGTTCACCTTTTACTCGTCAAAAGAATACTGAAGATTTGTCTTAACTGTAATGAAACTAGGATCTAGTTTGTTTGTTTTAGAAAAGGCCCCTTTGGAAAGTCCTTCTGAACGGGAAAAGCGCGATCAGATATGAACGTTTTCAAGTCATATGGGCCTGATTTTCAATAACGTTTCAGTGTTTCTCAGTAACTATTGCGATATACAATGTAATTTTATTATTGCCGTCTAAAAAACTCTACTTGACTGGATTGCGAAATATCACAATCTGCCTAGAAGTTGTAACGTATTGAGTGAAAAAAAACTTCATGCTAGGACGGTGTCACAATGAATCAGTTTGCTGTGAAGAGTAGTGTGTCAGAAATAGAGAGAATTGAAGATGGTCATTTTAGAGCCGGTATTACTTTACCATGATTGGTTTCTTCCATTTTCTCGCTTATCTAGGAGAGCCAGTCCAAGAGAGACTTGAACTGTGTGTTACAAGCCTAAGCCAACAAATCCCTGTTCCTCGAAATACCGTTTATCGCTGGGATGATACTATGTCAAACAACACCTTCATCAATTGTATTTTCAGATCACATGTTTATGTGATCACCTTGGTAAGACATCATCTACCAGGAATATTTGTTAGGCAAAGAGTACAAAATATCCAAGTGCTTGATTATCGAAAAACGTCTATCGCAAGTATATTTTTGAGGATTTCATTCTCAGACGCATTACTTTTCCAAGAAAACAACTAAATATCTTGGAAAATTTTGTAACAAATATCGAAAGAAGTTCGGTTTGTAAGTGCTGAACACTTAATTGGACGTGACTAAATTGCAAGTTGTTGCAACAACCGTAACGTGACATTTCACAAATCTGTTAAGCTTATCAACTTTTTGTATTGTGGTAAACAATTCATTTACAAGTGTCATCCACCAAGAGGAACCAAATCACACCGCACTTATTTTACAACATCATTGTGATGAAGACTACATAGGAAAGACCAATCGATGTTTAATGTCAGTGGACGATTGTCAAAGTGGGGTGCGTACTCAAATGGTCATTATGTCTACACCAATCGCTTCGAGCGATCGAAAGGTCTACTGTTCAGCCGCTGAGCGCATTCTTGAAACATTATGACAACATTCATTATTCTGTCCCATACCATCAACAGCCGCGCTTCTTTCTTTCTGTTTTGCAAATGATAATTACTAGACTGTGCATCATTCACTTAACTGTGAACAATTTAACAAGTTCTTACGCAAAAGAATCTACATGGCATACAAACCGGTTGTGTTCTCATCGGAGCTATTAGCTAACTTTCACAAGATAGTCACTTGAATCTCTCTATAAGCGAATATTTTTTGACCCAGCTGACAGCCTAGTTTTGTATCGTTCGTGATGTAGGATGATTACTTAGAAGACGAACCCGATTAACTGTCTCAAGCTTCACTTGGTATTCGTGTTACGAAGATGCAGATGATATATGTTCTGCACAGGTAACGTAATTTCCTGTCTATGCTCCGTGTTCGATATGAAACCACGTGTCACGTGTCGTTGATCCATGTAATAATCTGACCCAATCATTACTACATAAATTCAGTATTTAAACAGCTACGTTTGGAAACAAAATCGTCTGTCGTTGCAGATTGAGGACTAATCCCATCGAATCTGTTGAATATCATTAGGTAGTCTTGAGGTTATTCCAGTGTTTATCCAAAGATTGAAATTCTAATATTCTTTCATCATGCTGCTCAAATCCGCCCAAGTGTTTATCGTAAATACAATCTCAAATGTCAACAGTGACTTTGGTGAATTTCAACATACACTATTCGGGAAATTCTGTTTTGGCAGTCGGTCCTCTGGATCGATTAGTGGATTCCACCTGACACGGTGGGTTACGCGAGAAACTGAGTCCACATTTGACATTTCCGAATTTCTGGCGTGGTACTATAGCCCAGCTAGTGAAGCGCTAGCGGTTTTCGGGTATGCTGCTTCTGTGGTTAGTCCCAGTACAGTTTAGGCTCAGACTGCTTGTAATCGGGTCTCTTCTATAGTAATTGTAAGGTTTGTTTTATTCTACATGTCCAACTAAATGCATTTCTGTTAACACAGTCGTAGTTTAAATACAATGAATTTGTTGAAGACTGTAGAAATTGAGAACGATGCCTCTGCATGCACGAGACAAAATTCTAACGGGATAAATCAGCGAAGACATTCTACAGTATAATTCTTTTCAAACTCCTCACCGCGGCTAGCAGACTGCCAACAACAAATCAAAAACTCCGAAAAGAACTCTAAGTTGTCGGAAGATGTTACCACCAATCTATTCTCTGACTTCACTGTCTATGTGAGGCGGAATGTAGTGATCCACTTATTCAACTAAAAACGTCTTCAACAATTCTTCTTAGTGTCGGTATCAAATAATGGTCCCATGGGTAGCAAACCTGTAAACCGGACTAAATTCACTAAAGCTTCTGTCATGTCCCCGTAAATCTTTTTGAACACTGTGTAACGTATTAATGATGGCTCGATATACCTTTGTTCATCATTACCAAGAATGTCAGGAATACGGTATTTTTACTGGTCGCTTAAAATGACCAACTTGTAATTATCGGTGAAGCATAGAGATTAAATGTCTAAATGTTTTAGTATTCAGGAAACAGGGTGATGTCACAAACGTTTCCAAATAGAAATCAAAGAACTACCAAGAAAGAAAACTAAGCATTTCAAGTTTGTCTGGGCCACAACGGAAATTGATCACAATACATGTAAACTGGCCCCCGGTCTGTGATGACGTTACCGTGTTTCTTGTCCCTGAATATATAGGTCAGCTGATCTTTGTTTATACCTGGTCGATAGACTGACATGGGTGCACTATCTGTTTCAGAAGTTGCCGTTTTACACATTGCCTGTTCCGAGAAGAGTCGGCAAGAAATTTCGCGAATAGTCGGATCGTCTTGATCCCGCTTGTTCGACGCGGGTCTAGGTGAGTTTGCCTGTTTCACTGTTTCGGTCTCGGTCACACTGTCACTGTTCGAACTGGTGGACGAGGAATCTATGCGGTCTGTTTGTGGAGTGAGGGAAATGTCCATTTGACTATCCTGAGACAGACGATAACCGCAGTTGGGATCCGATTCGTATTGAATGTTACACTCACTGACCCGTTTTTGGGGTCCGCAAAGTGTTTGTAGCAACCGCACGAGCTTGTCTCGATGACGCCCGGATGGAGTGAGCATAAGCACATACTGCTTGTTGGTCGGATTGAACCGTGACTGAATTCCCATGGCCATTAATGAGGGTATCGCATGGAACGTGACCAAACCGGCAATTTCCGACAGTAAAATACTCCGAATGACCGAACCTGGCCACCAAACTGAGCCAGACATCCAAACCTCTTGCTTGGTCACATGCAATCGGGACCATTTTTGAGGTTTCAATTTGTTTTTTGCTTGTTCCAACCGGCGCTGTTCAAGAATCCAATGATTAAATTGATCTGTGGAGAGTAGTCCAATATAGCGAGTAATGCGAACATCGCATTTATACAAGTTCTTCTCTTTCATTGATTAGGCATGAAAATCCTCACCACGCATAGACGTAAATCTGAGACTACTTTATCAAACTGTTTACAAACGTGAGAAAATTTTTCAGACTGCAGGCAGTTGACCTTAGCTTAAGTTGGATGTTTACCTCTGACAGTGATCTGTCAATTGAGCCTATTCGGAACCGAAGTTCACAACACGTGAAGCAACCACCAGCAGTTATCTTGGGTGTTGTCATCGTAACCAACTGTACGAGTGTGTAACAAACACACTATTGATCGACTAGCAGTCATTAGTGTTACAACGTAAAATAAAACATCTCAAGGCTTGTAAGATAAGAGAGTGTATGTTTGTTTTCGATGTGGAGAACGTTAATTTTGTCAGCGTTTTATTCAGAGCTCACGTTAATATTTGATTCGAAGTAGAAATTTAAACTGAAATGTGTATTGATTCATGAGCAGTTTGAAACATATTTTACGCCACTAATTTGACCAGAAATGATAGTAGACTGATATAGCACAGGTTGTTTCTCTTACTATGTTTAGCAGCGCGTGCAACAAGACGTATATATGCTAACCTGAATGATCAGAATAAAGCAGTAAAACAAAAGTGAACGAAATATTGCAGTTCGTAGCCACCTATTTTACTATCACACTGGCGCCAAGCTTGTAAACTTTGATCAGCAAATATTTCTGCAAAATACTGCGTTTTTCTGTGTCCGACATGTAACTTCAGATGGGTGAGGACGGCTTCTTATTTCTGTGGGTAATGGTGATATGCATTCACAAACATATTCTCCGGTCCACATTGGGATGTGGTTCGTGACTATGGCCCACAGATGGTGTTAAGTTCTGCTTAGGTAGGTTGTTCCACCTTCACACTGTTTGGAGCTGGCTGTTCAAAGTTGTGTGTTGAGATTTGTTAGCAGACTTGTTGCTATCAAGCCAGCGAATGTAATTTTGATCTGTTTACTATTTTGTTACGTCCCTGTGTGATCTACCACTCTGTGTTGCACGTTCTGTGTGCACATGACTGGTAAGTCCAGCATTGGCCGGCTAGACACATCTACTGGTCTTATTCTTTCGAGTTTACATCGGACACGTTGTATGTGCGTGGAACCACAAGTAGTACAGCGCAAGCCACTTACGGTGATGGTCAATGCGCAGGGGTCCTTTGGCTTCGGTCATTGTGACAGGCTAATCCGTTTCGGATGCCGCCAACCAAGTCAGTGGGAAAATTTACCTGGATATTAAGCGTGTGATATTCGTAATCACGTTGACGGATGATTTGATTTGCTGATAAAACCATCAGAGAGACAGAAGATTCTTGGCGTGAAGTACTGATATATATATATAACCAAAATTTCTCAATGAAAAGTCAAAATTACAAAAAAAGTTTTTCAGGTTCATTCAAGGCAGAACAGAAATTGATTATACAGTACTGCTTGGGAGGTACATATTGAGCATTTTCATAATTACTAAGTTATGTTCACGGTCAACTCATGTACAACATTGTAGAGGTTAGTATGAAAGCGCGTTAACTGGGGAATAACAGATAAACTATACGCACGGGTACATTCATATTTAGATTTGAAGTGGAATCTAGTTGAAGATTTGAACAGACATTTAGGAAGGTCGGGATGAAGAGGCTCATTGAAATCGGACAGAATTTTGGAAGCAAATGACTCGTATGATAAAAATGTGATAAAACATGGTAGAGTAAATGAGGATATTGCAAGGATAGTCGATACCATTAGACAGGTAACACATCACTGTAGAAGAAAGGGAGAAAGAAACAGGTAATAAAAATATGCATGGTCGAAAACCATATTAAACGTAAAACCTAAAACCTGAGTCTTCTCATTTTGATAAAGCATTGCTAATATGAAGAGAATGCAGTTTATGACCAATCGGGATGTCATAAATACTTAACAGATTGAGATCTTGGAAGAAACTTGTTCTCAACTTTTAGTTGTGAACAAATATCAAAATGCTGTTGGCAAGTTGTTTATTAAGAAGAGAAAATGAGATATCAACGTATTTGGACACAGTGAGCGACAACAACCATGCGTTAGACCTACCAGTCAATCCGATGAGACCATTCGGTAGAGTGAGTGAATAGTTCTGAATGTTGGAGGCCAAGACAACAACATCGGCGTAGTGACAAAAACGAGTCATTAGGAATGGGCTTGGGATTTTGAAGAACACCCAAATTCGTGGGTGGTGGGGAATATTTTTAGCCATCAAAGCATGTAAACCAGGAGCCACTCGAAAACTAGCCACTGACAACATTATGAGAGATGGTTGAATGCCATACTCTTGGAAAAGATAGCATAAGATCTTTCTGTTGGTGTAGCTGAAGTCACTGCTGCAATCGAGTGTCAAGAAACAAACTAAACTAAATTTAATGTTCAGATCTGGCAAAATTAAGCTGACAAGATAGGACAGTGCGTCGCCAGTGGACCGAAACTGATAATACGCAAACTGATGAGTAGTAGGGGATTTTTGTTCCAGTTCGGTTCCACGGCAGACAAACTGCATGAGTCAACAGTTTGTGCAAACACAGGACCGGACGGCGAGTATTGATTAACACTACCTCGGGGATGGCAAGCAATTTCGGGTTCCGATTACGCAGCAACACTTGGAACGAATTGGTGGGATCAACAACGTGACCCGTTTCCATGATGTGTTTTGCAATAGATGAGGTCAGACATCACCTCAGTCGTTCTGTTGCCATTTCCTTTTGCGTCATGGCGCTCACAAATCACTTATGCATATTTCAGGTTGAACATCACCCACAAGTGATCGCAGCTCTCGCATTCCCATTGACTTTCCAGTCGGCCCCTTTCGAAAAGAAGCACTAGACTCGAGTTTTGCTCTCACAAGCGAAAGTGGCTGTGTTCACATATGATAATTCGGTCGTGCTTAATGTGAGGTCAATGGCGCAGTGGTACACACGGTTGCCTCATGAACAGTGTGGCTGTGGTTGAATTCCCGGCAGTTGCGATGATATGCACTACTGACGGGCTTTAACGAAAACGGGGTGGCAGTTGACATTTGAACTATGAGGTCAGTAGTGTAGTGGTAAACAAAGTTGCCTAGTAGAAGCGTGGCTAGAGTTGTAATATCGGCAGTGGCAAGCATATGCATTATCGAAGAACCTCAACAAGAGCAAAACTTGAGTCTAATGATTCTTTTCGAAAGGAACCGATTGGAAATTCAATGGGAATGCTACAGCTGAAAACAGTTGTGGGTGATGTTCAATTTGTATGAATACGCAAAATGATATGCATCGCTGTAGTTACTGAGAACAATGAGCACTAGTTTCAGCAATATATGATGTTATTTCATTTAGTGTACACATCATACTTTCGTCTACTTTATTTCAACAATTAAGTGGAACACTGTTTGGACCCAACTGGAACTGTCAAGTTCAAACCGGAAATCACATTTACCGGCTAAGGTAGTTGTACCCGTTTTCTTTGTGGCTTAAATCTGTTGAACTCATCGATTGGGAAGACAATTGAATTCCGTTATATTCTGAACTGTTTCACTTAGCATTGTTCGGCTATCTCTTTTTTAAGGTCTCCTGCTTCATCCCAGTAATTGGAGACAACGTAAGAGATCACAAATGATTACATTAAGGCCCTTCATAAGATTTGGTATTCAGTTTTGTTAATATTCTTGTCCCGAACACCTCGACTGTTTCCAAAACTTGCACAAACTACCTATTGTGCTAACCGAATGGATGTATGGGTTCTCCAATTGATGCCAGACTATTTACTCCCCCAAAGCGGATCCACTTGTTACAATAGGAGAAGATGTACCTCAGGCGGTCGGTTCGGGCAATCTGATTCTACATGAGAGTACACTACACACACTACCTCATTACCTGAACTGGCCTTGTCATCTGAAATCTTTTATGTGAAAGTGCAAGCTTTACTGACAATTGACTTTTGCGCGAAAGTCTCCGTGGTACGTGCACAGGCTGAAGTCTAGCGTGAATTGTGTAGAGTGAGTCCGGAGGCATATGGATCCATTGTCACACACCCCTAAAGAGCAGCCGGTCCTTCCTATCTGTTGGCCTTCGGAGAGCTCAGTTCCAAGAACTAGTGAGTAATCTAGTTAAATTTTATACCGTTTGACCTATGTTTGTGTGGTTCCCTCCTCCATCGAGGATATCTTTATGCTGCACCGTCTGAATCGTCCCTACGTTCACACACCCCCATTTGATCGGTACCGATTTATGGACAGAAACGCTTGGTAAACAAGATTTGCTGTCATTGCTTCACCATCACGACAAATGCTATACATCTATAACGGTTTATTAGGTATGGGGACTAGGGTATCATTAAAACAATGGAGTTTAAACATTAAGGTCAGATTGGTTCAATTCGCAACGTCTAGTTAAGCAAGATTATTGTATGGGTTAGACAGAGTTTATAAGCAAGTTATCATATCTATGTCTTACTTCTGTCTGGAGTGTGGATGAAAGATCACGAGTGATCATATATCATTAAAGTCACGAAGTTGAGCGCATAACGGGAGTAAAAGTAGACGAACTGCAACAGCTCCAGAGACTGCTATTATACGATCTTTGACTTGCTACGATTGTGCCCCACGGACTTTATAGATCGTCCTGAAGGAATGAGTTAGATTGTTCGGATAAATTGACTCGTTCAAACACTCAGCTGATATGGATAAACATACCCATACCGAGTCTTGAGCTAGTCACACAGAATAGTGTGAGTAGATCACGTAATGACCAGTCGTCATTTACTGACAACTACGAACACATACTGACAACTAAAGTGTCCGTTTGTAAATATAGTGTTTATATCATGATTACACGTGACCAACTACGGTCCACAAACTTTGAAGACCACAAGAGAACACGTAAAAAATAAATACGGAGGAACGAATGACAGAAATATTAATTTGCTAATACAAGGCTACTTGCATGACAGCAATAATATAGGATGCACTTATTACATGAAACTTTTGAATCAAGTCAGTGACAGTCGAAAGTTCTGAGCTGTTGAAGAGTCGAACTCTCTTGAATTGATAATACTGTGAGCGAACGTATTGTAGATTTTAGGAATACGGAAACGTTTCGTGATTCTCGAATTATTGCATTTGGCCTCTACACCGTTAGAGGTAGTAAGAAAATTATTTAATTTCATTGGCCTTGTAGAAAATGTTGTTAATCCTTCCAAAGTACTAGTTGATGTATCCCGAACCTTTCTGGTAACCAACAGACACAATGCCCTAATTAGTCTTCCAGGACCTGTTTGCTACCCTGTCAACAGTACTGTCAATTGAAAGTCTTACTACAATCGTCTCTGTACTTTCGCGACATACGTGCACGTGATCATAGCGTGTACTTAATAAGTGCCGGTGTTTAGGCGCTTTCTTCATTCGCTAGTCTCAGGTGATATGTACCACTCTGATCACTTTTCTTGGGAGTGTTGATTACACTCGAGGAAACCGGTTGCGTGATGTTCTCCAAACTTATCCTTTTGGGGTATGATCACGTTGGAATACAACTGCTTCTCAGTGTAGGCGACGAATTATATAATCTTATGTACAGCTGAAACGGACAACATGGAGCAGGCAATCGAAAGGAAGAGATTGAGGTAATAGTGTCTATCACGTCTACTGGTTAGGAGAAAAATTGAGTACAAACATAAGAGTCGGCTAGTCACACAATATAGAAAATCGTTGATTTTGCATTCGGTTAGGGTGAAGTTAGGTGACATCGGACGGCCATGATAGAAGGATCTGAATTTTATAGTAATGTACACACCAACTTTAGCGCAAGCAGCTAGATCTCCTTGATTACCTTCTATACAGCTTATGCTGAAGCTATATTGGTAGTTATAGAAACACCGAATATTGGTAGAGGCATATTGGTTATTCGTAATCACAAAGGTAAATCAAATCCTTCAGAAACACCCACTGAAGTCGCCAGCATAGCAAAGTAGGGAGCAAGACTTGTTTTGTCATCACGCCAAGTAAAACAGAATAAACGTACAAACGGTTTAGTACATCATTGAGTGATAATAAGAAAACTTGAGGCCTTAGTGATTCTTCTGACTTATTTGCGTGGATTTCAGCTTTTTTTGTTAACGAGTAGTCCCACTGCTCAGGTGCGAAGCATGAAGTCAGACTCTAGCCTACACAAAGGTGGGGTTACACAAGAGTTTGGCCCCGAAACCACTCTCGCATTCATCAACGATTTCGCTGTACAGCTGAATAGTCCTAGCTAAATGCTCACGGATGATGCGAAGTCAGTAGAATGCTCCTTATATTACAAATCGAATTTGATAAAATCAATCGCTGGCGATCGAGTGGTATGCTCCTTATTGTATGGGAAAATTTAAGTAGCTACTTTCGGCTGGCACCATAGTTGGAGCCAAGACAGAAATAGAGAGGGCGTCAGAACTGACTTATCTAGGAGTTCAGATGACCTAGGCTTCTGTGGTCATAACTGAGTGCTTAGTGGCACAACGTAAACCAGCTAAAAACGACCTTCATATACACGGTCCGTGCGACCATCGTTTCTCATAGGAAATGTTGGAATGTTCAAGAGAAAAATGCAGCTGCGTTTTATGAGATTCTTCTCGAGTACTGTAGACCAGTCGAAACAACCTACACAGTAGCGTAGTTGTGCATTCAATCCTTTTCATCATGTTATATGGCTTTACTAGTTACGATACAAATAAAAACATGAAATATGAATGCAGAGGCTGTGATCAAGTGTGAATAGTGTTCAATTTCGAAATAGCTTAAATCTCCGGACCTTGACTACTGATTCAAACCATGCTCAGTTAGTTCAATTAAAATAGTAACTTCAACCTAACTGAGAAGTTCTGATCACGGGGTTGGCGACTAGGGAGAACAGAGTGGTTCTGTTGGTTCTCATTTCGAAAAGATCGGGCAAGCTGAACACTGTTCATACAATGTTGTGGTTGAGAGTTTGGGTTTGATTATTCGGTCATGTCTATTATGTGGTTGCTGGCGTTGTGGTTAACACGCTAGTCTCACAAGCACGAGGGTCAGAGTAAAAACTCCGATCCGGACATAGATATGCACTTCTGATTAGCTCTAATAAGAGCGAAACTCAAGTCTAGCGCTTCCTATCGAAGTGGGCTAGCCGAATGGCTTATCTGAATGCGAAGGCTACAATTAAGTACGGGTGATTTTCAGTTTGGAAATAGCTCGAATCCCTGAACCTTCACTACTAATATATGAAAGTCTTGACATGACACTTACACTTCATCCTCGTCTACCAAGATTTATGGCCGTGATTTCGAGATCAGCGAGGCCAAAGTTGTTAGCAATCAATTCGATCTTCGCCCTTTCCGGGTCCGTTAGGTGAACTGATTTAGCACGTGTACTCTGTCGGGTATTCTGTTCATTTCTTCATTCCAAGTCAGCCGGTAGTCGATTAGTATCACATTGTTGCTCGTTTGAGGTTTGTACACCGTAATTCGCTGGCTCTACTCGCTTATCAACCATTACTCAGTACTTTTGCGTAGTCTACGACCGGTTTTTGCTGGCTAGACATGTAGGTGCAGGAGTTCTAGTAGTGTGATGGCAAACAAACACTGTCCCCCACGGCCCCAGCAGATCAGACACAATAGCAAAACTGCTCTCTAAATCAATGGCCAGTTAACATATAATAGAGCACCCACTATACTCTATAAAGTGCTGTAGATTTTCTAGCTTTTGTTTGTACTGCTTGCTTGTTCACCGTCAGATCATCCAAAAAGGAAACCATTGACTAACTTCAGACAAACGCAAAAGAAAAGAAATTCAATAGGCACCAATAAACCTCACAATCTAGACTTAAGATCTATGACTAACAACATTTACTACCAGACTTCAATGAGAAGTGTACTTGTTGGGTTCAACTTACAACAAGTTAGTAATATAATACCTCTGTCTTGTCAGTAGTCTAAGGCAAAATGCACAACTGCTGACTCGGGCACTCTAGAAAGGTGCGATCCATTTTCTGTTAGAGGACACTGCTGTAAGGATTGTTGACAGATATCCAACAACAACTAGGACCAGAACGAAAGTGCTGACCACACAACGGGTGATCGTATACACTCACCATGAGAGCAAGTCACGATGGCTATCAGCGTGGGAGGGATACAATAAGGCCTTTCTTGTTGAGTATTGATCTGAACTATAGCGATTTGCCAAGGTCGCTCTATGCCTTGCTGAGCGACAACTGTACATTAGAGCATATATTCGCTTTAAAACAGGCCACGCATTATAGGTCTGAAAACTCAGACTACGTCCTGACATCCGTACCTATGACAAAACCCAATTGAGTGGTTGCATATCTGTAAATCACTACAGAAAGCATGCGTGCATTGCCATTCACAATGTCCATTCCCCTTAGAGACTACGAAAATTTGTGCTGACGCATTTTGTGATTTAAATCAACGGAAATTTATAGTCGGTGAATTTGAGCTTCCTGGCTTTCAGCAGACAGTGACAGACATACAATTAACAATCTGCAAATCAACGTCACTGTCTGTCATAGCGACCGTGGAGTCAACATGTTTGAATCAGCAGGTGAATTAGAGATATTGTTCCCGACCCGAGGTTTCGTAAAGAACTTTTACAAAGCGGACTGGTCTGAAGCTTCAGCGTATACGTAGATGCCAACTACGCGTCTAATGATGGATATGCATTCTGTCTGCACGTCTCACACACTTAAACCTTCGCGCCTAAACGTTTTCGTAAGTTTCCGGTAGCCTTCACTTGTCTGTCTTCTACTCAACATCTACACCGTTGCGCAGCTACAAACTTAATCCTATTCAAGATAGTTTCTTTTGCACGCCCTCATCAATACTTAGCCATGCGGCTGTTTAGTGTCTGTGCGGAAAATTTCATCGTTCCAACCCGCATCTGTCTCCTTGCACATTTGCCTAACAGAGTCTGCCAGCTTAACCTACTCCAACACGGGAATCAGTAGCCAACGCGATCTTACTGACCTATATTAACCCCCGAATCATCTAGTCAGAATGCAACTGACGCAGTGAATCGGCATCTGGCCTAGTTTAATATTCACGGATCAACATACCTGACAGCTCTGGTTCTCTTAATTATCTCTCGGACATCTTCCCAACGGTATAGCTCTTACAGGCCTAAGCAACACGGTGATATAGTTTGGATTAAACGGCCTCATGGCTCAGACCACTAATGTTTGCCACTCATCGTTTCGATTTTCCCTTACGCGATCAGATATCTCAACATATACCTCAAGCTTCCGGCACGGGCAATTCATTGGACATAACAACTTGCTCCTCACCTTATTTCCGCTACAACATCATCAACATTCAGGACCGACCTAGAGACAACCTCTGTCGCTTATCCATAGGAGTGCAGTTTTCTGCCACGATACGTCTCAGCCGGGTGTGGACTCTGTGGCATCATATGCACTACCTGACGCTGGTAGTGCAAGAGGGACACGACTATCATCAATGTCCTCGCTGCAAGGCAACTCCTGTTTGCTCATTACCTCACTGTCACCTTTGATCTTTATCGCTCATTTGCCTTTACAACACCATATCAAACACTTTGCTAGCTCGTACGAGATTGTTTGCGCACATTTACAGGGAATCATTCATTTTGCCTGTGCAAACCACAGATACATCCAAGCCAATGGCATTGCCGATTAAACGACTGCGCTGTTAACACTAACGGCATCAAACCTTTCATAATCTACTTCCATTCAGGTCAGGTTTAATAGTGCTTCCAGACTACTCGTCCCCCGTACGTTTGCCTACATTTAAGATATTTAAGAATATTTAAACATGAACATTACCCGAATAACTCGTCGGAAGACCGTTCAACGAAAGTTCCCTCAGATTCCCATCTTCTGGTCTATGGCAGAAGTTTCATCCTGATTGCCTTTGTACACTTTGCAGTTTGCATCTTTTAGGGTTTTCGCATTGTAGAAGCCTAGCAACCTAGAAGGAGGTAAAATGATGCTACCTATCCCGAGCCGCTGTCAACACTCAGCTGGGAAACTTCGACTGCCTCGTTGTCAAAGAAACCAACCAACAAACCTAATCGGGAAAAATTCCGCCTGCTCTCTTGTCAGGAATGGCTCAAGAGAAAATGATCTCAATTTTGACATGCAACAAGGGGCCCACCGAAAAGTCAAACAAGTGCACCAAACAGGACATAAGCATGAACCGTAAAATAACCCTAGAACCTGTCAAGGGATGATCAACAAAGTCGTCGGTCAGGGCCGAAGGCAAGCTACTGAAGCCAAACCACTGAAACTACTTACCGTGTTGGTTTCATACATAATGCGCCTTTTGATAACATACACTACACTTTGTCGTGCCTCGTTGCTCAGTCATTTTGCAATCAGTCGGGATAGCTTGAGGTCGTATTCACTAGCGATACAACACCTCGACTCTGCGCCTTATAAGCATTCATTAAGCCATAGCACACAACATCACCGGTGTAGCACATGACCACCTGCTTCTCATATGAGGCTTGTCACAACACGGTCATCACTCACGCGAACGCAGGCCATTGGTAATAGTCTTACATGTAATGACTCGACAACCTAGGAAGTACGCAACATTATTAGCTGCATTGCCACATTCATCAATCTCTCGACAGTTCACAGTATGCACATATTGGGTTAGTTTCACTCTAGACTGGTGCAGGAAGGTAAGAAAGAGAATTTGTAGTCTTAAGTCTTTTGTGTATGTACTCATGGTGTGGGGAAGGCTATGAACAAAAACACAAGGGGGCGGCCACATGTCGATATCTACGGTTACATGATCGAAAGCTGCCTACCACCACCCTTCTGGGAGAGGCTTGTGTAGGAACCAGATATCGTGTGGCCTGTCTAAGGATCTCGGCTGCAGCCGTGTTTCTCCGCCCCCACTGTCTACTCTCTACGTATGCTTTTGTGTACGTATGCGATAGAACGCCTGATATGAACTCAGTGACATTTTCATCACCCGATGATCACTGGCAGTTTATTGTGGACGCTGTTACCAAAGCCATCGACAAGCATGTTCTGATCAAATATCTTGGACGACCCAAGATCAAGAACCTACTTTGACCCTTCACAGGAAATTTACTGACAGTAAAGAGATCAACGTGGAAAACGTATCAGTCGGAGAGAATCGAAACAGCATACGATGAGCACCGTATAGTCCATAATCGGGAAATAACAGTTGTGATGGTCAACGAATTTAATATCAATTCCAAACTGTTCTGTAACACTGTTGTGTCCATCATCAAAATTCGTCTACCACTCTCTCATGAGAGTCTCAAATTGAGAATCGGTTAAAGTTCTTAGTAGACAGTATTTGAGTGTGTTCGCTACCAGTATCAGGGAGTCAATATACGGTTGTACCGACATCAGAACAATTGTTTTCACAACACACATACCCCATAAACTATTAGAGTCTTCGGAAAATATGTCACTAGGTATTGATCTTATCTCTCTTCCATTACTGAAGAAGTACGCCAAAGTGTTTTCATAGCTAGTCCGTTAACTTTTAATCAGTCTATTTGGGAAGGCTAGTTTTCCAAAACCTGGATTGTGTAAAAACAGTAACTGCAATGTGCTCGCTAACTCCAGTCCGATGGTTTTACTATTGTTTACCTCAAGGGTCACGGAGATATTGCCTGAAGGCCAGCTGTGTGAGCAGTTCATTTGATTTGCTATGTTGCCTGAAATTGAACATAGATTTAGAAAAGGATTCTTGTGTGTCGCAGAGTTACTTGCTGCTCAAGAAAATGGGATGAAAATGGCTGTTGAAGACAAACAAGTTGGCGTGGTTTTGTAAACATTTCTAAAGCCTTTACTCGATTAGACTATTTAACACTGCGTAATGTTTCGTAAGTATGATATAGAAAGCCTCTAATACTATTGTAAAATGCAAGCCGGCCGCTTACCGCTGGTTGTCCGTATCACTTACGGGCCAACTCTAGGGCAATGTGGAGACACCGGGGGACAGAGTTCTTCCGAAGTAGGGGGTTCCAGCAACAATCCTGAAAGAGGAAACAACAAGAACAAGCATGATCCGAAGGCCAAGTAAGCCATGCACACGACTTACACAAACGATAACTAGAACGACGCCGATAACACAGCAGCACGCTTCGTCATCAATTCAAATTCAACTAGTGCGCGCTTGCTGGTTTCGATCGCACATTACACTATGACCCACCAATTATCTCCAGGCTCACCGCTTTAATGTCAAAGTGGACGGGGATTCTTTACAATGACGTTATGTGACTGACGGTGTCACAATATTCTATACTGAGACTTCTGTTCCTTATACTGTTTGTGCTGAAAATTCCGTAGTTTGATATTTCCTCTTTGTTGTTCCATGCTGATGACACTCAAGCTTGATGTAAAGCGGACAATGTGACGGACCCTGAGAAACAGCAGAGTGATTTGAACATATTATGCCATTCGGCTACAGAAAACCCTCTTTAGTTTAACACGGCTAAGTCCAACTTTTACGCCCCTGTTATTCAAGCTGCACATACTAAGTTCTGGGAGGCGAAAAACTGGAAACCACCAAACGTAAGCACGACTTGGGTACTACCGTTTAAGGCGAACTCCCAACAGTATCAGTAACCGAAAAAGCCAACTCGGTACTTGAGTTATTCACGAGACCACTTGGACTGTTTCACACAGACTGCCTCACTATTTCCTTTAGTTCGTTAGTGCGCCCTCAACTTGAACTACATATCCATGCTTGACTTACTTAGTTCGTAGGGGACATAATCCTTCTCGAAAGGGTACAACGTAGAACTACTGTAACGTGCGGTCGAAACCAGCGAGCGCGCACAGGTTGAATTTGAATTGTGTATCGGAGCGTGCTGCTGTGTTGTCGACGCCGTTTTAGTTTTCGTTTGTGTAAGTCGTGTGCATGGCTTACTGTGTCTTTGGCTCATGCTTGTTTCTTGTTGTTTCCTTTTACAGGACCTGTTGGAACCCCTACTTCGGAAGAACGCTGTCCCTTGGTGTCTCCACATTGCCCCACAGTTGGTCTGCAGGTGTGACGGACAACCAGAATAGAAACAGCTGGCTTGCATGTTACACTACTAGGTTTTCTGCCCTACTCGGATAAGGTGTGCAATCTAGGTCAGGTCTCAGTGCACTATTAGCATATCAGCGAAGACATGATTTTGGTCCAACAATCCTAGCCTCTTTTAAGAAAAATAACCATCTTAGGGATAATTCGCTAATGTTACATCGCCAGAGGTGTTTAACTTGCAGGATACACTCTGTTAGTTTCCGGGTATGCCCAGTCTGAAACATCCTACTAGGACTTGTCATAATTTATCGAACAGTCGTTCAATAAAGCACCATCTTTATTGTCCAACTTGTACGTTCTCACACCGCGTGTATGCTTGTGCTTGTGAGGTGGAATTCCATTCCACAGTTCGGCGATGGTTTCCGTTTAAACGTCATATGCATTTCGATTTGATTTTGTGTGTGTGACTGACACTTTCTGTTGTGGGTTTTGCCTGATTTTGTTGAGTGGGTTTTGGCTATATTCCACCATTGAGTCGAGGTAATTTACTGAGTGTTGGAATAATCATGCCTTCGATTTGGTCAACCCTGACAATAATTGCATCCGCGGTAGCAGAAGTGAAGCGCCAGATTGATGCACATATTCGGGATTTCAAGTTGAGTATTCAGATAATCTTATCACCAATATCCTTGCGACTGAATAACCATACTTTCGACCACCCACGGTTGATGTTATCTATATGTTATCTATTGTAGTTGTCTAGCAGAGCAGGTAAACGTCATTCTGTGTAGTTGAACAGTGGTGTAATTGAAACAGTTTCATACTTGACAGATTGACTTCCTTTGTTCTGTTAGTGAAAAGGAAATCTTTCAGCTGATTTGCAATTAGTCTATGAGTTCGTCTAAGATGGTGCAATTTTGAATAATGACCACTACCTATACCACTGATATCTAAATAAATAACTTCGATCTCTCTGCTCAACAGAGATTTTACGAACAAACAACCTCTTTCAACCTATTGGTGATCGATCTCATATTTTGGGGCAGTGGTGTCGACCATGCAGTCCACAATTTCCTTTAGTTGATTTTTACTCGTTCTAGCTACTGTTTCCTACTTATTGCATTTTAACTGTTGTGATTACGAAAGAGCCACAAACAAGACTTGTCTTCTGCATCCTTGTTCTATAGTCAGATAAAATTCTGTCATGTTTTAGTATTTGTCATCTTTTAAAAATGTTATTTCCAGATTTGTTGGTTGTTAAACGGCTTTCTACTAACCTCTGACCAGTATTCACTGAGAAATAGAGGTTCCAGTTAAACTGCATTGTTAGTTACCGTTGCTATCCATATTTCGAAGCAGCAGTAATGTTATATTTTCTAATATGATTTGAGCACTTGTTAGTTTCCCAAATTTTTCTGACAGAGTTTTTTCCTTGAATAACTTGTGTGTTCTGTAAAAAAAGGTCCTTCTTTAACTTTTCACGATGGAACTCTAGTTACATTGACGGAGTGATCTGTGTATGTTAAGTACTACTCAACAGAACTTTACATGATCCAGCAAACATTATTGGTAGACGTCTGATGTGCTTGATGAATGTAAACGCAATTAGTCTTCTGTCAAAACATCGTGGTTCACAATGTTGAAAGACAGTCTTAACTAACAGTATACTATCACATAAACTTTAGCTGATTCCTCAGATGGATAAAACCTTGATTTATAGCCTAAGTTTTTATCCATTTGATTAGCAATTCTGCTAAAAGATGATGTATCGAATGGTAGCGTACAAAAGAATTTCCTGGTATTCACCCATTTGTTCCTGCCGTCAGATTGACGTTCTGTTCGCAGCTCAGGTTATGCACTCTACTACAGCGTGATGGATTATGTCAGAGTTGTTTCAGACCTTCGGTAAACCCACATTGGCTCTAAGTTAATGTTTCGACTGATGAATGCAAATTCTCTAATTCGAGCGCTCGTTAGAATCATCGTTCCGTTTAAGCTATATGGCTTCCTAGAACAGTGTTTCTGAAAGAGAGCGAGAGAGAAAATTGTGAATACATGATATTCTGTTCCACTGTATTTCAACTGATAGCCATGCATGCACATTTACGACCGAATTTTATTGGCTCTAAACCATGTTGAAAATAAACTCACCCACAAGTGCCATTTGTCCACCAACCCACGTGTGCAAACAGTCGACGGTACATGTGCTCATTTGGTCACACACACACACACATACGCGCACGCATGCTCAAATACGGTTGAACAAACTACAGTGCCTCACCGTTCCCCGATGACATAGTTCTAGATCATACAGGCAATGCATGCACAAGGGACCTGAAAGAGTCATAAAATTTTGTTGTCAGTTCGTTGCAGTGGGTCATTACCCTCCCCTCCCATACAAGTGTGTATTATACAGAAACATCTCTACTCTGACTGTGTGGTTTGTTACTTCAGCTTAAAACTGTTTCCTGAATGGTTAATTGCTAACAACCGTATAATTCACCTGATGTTTGGAGCTTGTCTGGACTAAATAACATACCGTTTACTTCCTGTTAACATCAGTGAATAAATATGAACATACTTATTTGACAGCTCATTGAACGACCTCAATGATTAGTGAGATAAAATAACGATGTGACCATCAATTATGACTGTTCGCGAGTGACAATAAAGGCTACCACTAGACTACACACACAATTATTGGCTAGGCCCAGGCCGGATGTTGACTGGATGTTACGTCACACGATCAGGGTCGAATAGGTATGTGATTAAACTGAATGTGATTAATCAGTGAGATACTTGGATCTCTTGAGGCAATTATGGAACTAACAAATGGTTAACTAATAGTTTCGTAACAAGTGCTCATGAAAAGTCAGATTTTGGTATCCTATACTATATGACAATCCTACCGGTCACCATACGGTCGGTTTTTTGAAGACGGTTCATTCTTTCCAGAATAATCAAAAATGTTTCCAAATGAGCCACCACACAAAAGTGAAACTCCCCGCCTAATCACGATACACACAAACTCTGAAGCTGTTCATCGTTAAACCAAATCGATCGATATATTCGAGTAGATTCTACCATTGACGGTATATAGGATGGCCTACTGGGCTTGTTCCGGTAAAACGATAATGCGGGCAGGATGGGTTATTATACGAGCTTATTTCTACTGCTATGCATCGATCAAACGGCCACAATTGCAGTTATGTCATAAATGTGACATAATCGTACAAAAAGTTTGTCTCTACCTGATCTCATTTGAACTAGTTACTCGTTTTTCCCGTTTCCCCATAATGACAATGTGCTTAAAGATATGTGATTGGTCTGATGATAAAAAGTTTAAGACATGCACTTTCGCCACACCATGCTTTTGATGGCTTTTCTAGAGGTTTTTATAAATATTTCTACTTCTCTTATAATAAGAGAAGTAATGTTAAAAAATTTAAACGATGAAAAAACTTTCCAGTTAATTGAATGTCAGTTTGTAAAAGTTCAATAAACAACTTTAGTGATCAACCTTCATTATCTCTAGTTTCTTGAGAAATTGACCTTTGTCGGTGAATAGCATTGAAAAAAGCGGATTAAGACACAATTTTGTCTCTTTTTCAGCCACTAAAGCAACGGATGATTCGGAAAACTAAGGCATAGTTGTGAACTAATCGATTTACTCGATGGTTTGGACTGCAACAGCAAACATATGGCCAGTTTTGACATCGCCTGTTTGTTTACAAATGCTCCTCTGATGCGAACTGTCAATATAATTTGTCAGTATATTGACTCATATCAATTGTACATAGAATTGCCTTCGTCTGAGCTAGAACGCCTTTTCCTACTATGCACAACGAATGTAAATTTCTAATTCCATAGAACTTGCTACATACAAACCGATGGTGTTGCTACAGGCAGTCCACTCGGTCTGCTACTAGCCTACATTTTCGTTGCCCACCTGGAGCAGAACGCGGAAGCTGTTATCAGTAAGGCTCACTTCTACCGATGTTATGTTGATGATGTGTTGATAGTTACCGATACCAAGAAGAGGACAACGGGTATAGTTGATTCAGTGAACAAACTGAACTCCAAAATCGGCTCCACTATTGAGCACGAGCAGGGTGAATCCCTGGAGTTTTTGGATATTCTCATGAAGCGCCAAAACAACAGTTGTTTACTGCGGTCCGTCTACCGGAAACAGACTTGGATTGGACAGTATCCGGACTTTCCCAATTTTGTGCCGATCCAGTAAAAGCGGGGTTTGGTGAGAACTCTGGTCTGTCGTGCAGGAAGAGTCTGTTCAAGAGAAACATTGGCCAAAAAGATGTCGTCGTTGAGGACCACGCTCAAAGAAACTGGCTATCTATAAGCATTTGTGGAGAAATTCGGCAGACAAAAACCGGCTGCCACGATGTTTTCAACAGCCCCAAAACTAACTGTCTACCTCCGTTTGCCATACAACGGTGATGACATGGCCACCACTGAAAACACCGCTACCGCCTAAATCTTACATTATCTATGAATTCTCGTGCAGGTACCGGGTCACTTACGTAGACAGAACGGAGTGGCGGTCACGTAATCGGGTATACGAACACCTTTCAGTTTGGGTTCGCAAGACGCCCATGGATACCACATTGTTGGACTCAGGTCAGAATGTGACAAGCCAAAATGAACCAGCGTCATCGATCGCTCGACACATGCTGACTTGTCGATCCCAAGCGAACCTGCAGAAGGCGTTTCGGATATGTTACGAAACAAAAACCAAAGGCTTCTCCGGTTCGCAGAGGCGGTAGCAACTAGCCGATGGAAGCCACCCCTCTGCGTGTACAGAAAGATTTGTTCGTCAGTACGAGATTGCCCTGATAACTGATGTGTATGGTTGTGCGTGAGTGTGCGTGTGTTTGTGTGTGTTGTAAACCCTCGAAACGGACACGCTGGTTCGCTCTCAATACAGCCTCGATACAGCTCTCCTTCTTGTAATGATTAACACAAAAATCTCGGTTCCGAAAAATACCGCAACTGTCCCGTGATTTTGCTCCCAAGACAAGTCAAAAGGCGCATACAAAAAACAGCTTTGTTTCACTCTAAAACGTCGGATGGGTAAAATAACTAACCAAGGTTACCTCTCTACCGTTCTGAACAGTTACGCTAATTAGGATTGAGTCAATCGTTTTTATTCTTGAGGACGGAGACGGTTTTGGATGAAAAAAATGAACCCCCTAACAATGTGGTTGTCGATATTGTTGTTTAGCCCACTGAACTCTGCTATATAAATCCACAAACTGCAGTATGTACCTGATGAGATGCAGCGAAATAGGCTGGAGCGATACATTATGCAAAAAACTGTTTCAGGCTTCTCTGTTCAAATGTTATCTGTGTTAACGAAGATTAGATTATATCGGCTGATGTCCAACAACATGAAGTTTTTGATACTACAACCACATTTTTACTAAGTTATCCCACAAAAGTCGTTCAGGAAACGTTCAGCTAAAATTTCACAATTGATTACAAACCAATGAGATAGTCAATCTCCTTCAACTATGAACAAATTCGACTCGATTTATAACGGATGAAGTATGATTTCCTGTGGATATCACAACGATAATTTGTGATATTTGACACCAGCAGACGGTGTCGGTTCACCATTAGTGGTCCGTAATGTTGTCACAGCTGTAGGTGTGAATGAGCCAAGCAGTAAATAACATTCTAATTCTTGCATGAACACTTTGGGCAGAACTCCACCGTTATTTATTATATCGCATGTACTACCATGGTTCCTTTTTTCCAAAACAATGTTCTCATAAATGTGACTAACTTCACTTAAGATGTTCTGTTTCGAGAGGCACGTGTGCCGAACTGATAAGCCTGCACTCCTCATTACACCAGATACAAAATCTATAGGACAAACTTCTCCGACAAACTATACAGCAACATCAATGCTTGAGACTCTACGGCTGAGCGGACAGTTGCCTTAAGTAGCAAGCAGTCCAAGATGAATACAAGTTTATCTCAACTACTCGCCCAAAGAATTTCACGATTTGAATGAACGGACCATTCTCCACAAGTTAATCCTGAAGGACAACCTTTAAGTATGAATTAGCAGTTAGGCTACGAGTGGGTTAAGTTCTGTCTGAACACATTAACAAAGATACAAACACTTTGGTAGTTTTTGTATGTATTACATCTTTCGAGTAGATTATCAGTGTCGCGTTGAAACTTGTGTACAATGTAGCAAAGCTTGTCCTGCTTTCACAAGCCCCGGTCGAAAAGTAATTTCCTATGTTTCTACCAGCCATTGTATCTATTAATTTTCCTGCCGTTGTTGAAAAACATGGACTGGTAGAACAGAAAGAATGCTTAAAACCAGGGCCATGGTGTACATCCCAAGTGGTTGAGAGTTGCACTGACTCGCACACCAATGAGTGTCACTCAGCGAGGAAGAAACAGCACTTCATCCACTGCCAGACAGTTAGCGACTACATGTCACAGTGTCAATAGCCCATCCTCATTTAACGTTTTGGTGATCACAACTTCTCAAGTATATCGAAGTATATTTCACCAGCTATCGATAGCCGGCTCTACGCCCACAAGAACAACCAGCTGTCAGCCTTTGTCTACTGTGGGTTTAGTCGTGAGTACCACTCACGATCCAACCCGATTGTTACCTTTACTCGTTATTGTTGGCTTTGTTTTCATGACAATCAAACGCTTATGACCGACGAGAGTTTCCGAGGTTAATTCATATTTTAACTTGTCTTCTGAATATTCTGTTAAAATATCCAAGATCAATGTTGTGACCGCAAAAACAGAGCTTGCGAATTTGTGTATTGCAAGAAATCTCATACGGTTTTGCCAAAGTAGAGGACAACGAACGCGTGCACTCATTTACACAGCTGATATGTATGCACACACATTGGGCAAGAGTACCTTGTTATTCAACTTGGTGACACATCCCCCATAGTGCATATACACTGTTCCAGTAGTAGCTTCTGGTTCGTCATCTTTCTGTTCTTTAGTTCCCGATTGTAACCATTACACAACTCACAGAAGCAGCTGCCTCTTATACAACATTAGCACCTATTTCAAAAGTGGATGAGTTGGTTTCAATTAAAACAAAAAGTTATTGGTAAGGACTGGATGCATTTATGCGTTCGGTTTTGAGCTTATAAAAGAACTGAGTTGATGGGAAAAGTGATATCGTGCGAGCATTTGACCAGAGTCCGTATAAAACATCAGGTATCTTTATGAGGGATGCTTGAGTTGAATAGACGCGAGTGCTCATGCATTGGCAGTACATTGGTAGCCTGTGTGCAGCATGTGTACCAGCCCAGATTCTTGAAGTTCTGGTATTTTGTGTACTCATGAAGAGCTATGAAAATATGCAAAACCAAAACAACAGAGGAATACTGAAGGATGTTTGACGTTCCGGCATCTAGTTCGACATGTTCATCAGGTATCAATTGCACTTTCGAAACGAGACTTAGTTTACAGTAGAGAAGAAGATAGTTTTCACTGGGTTATTCTATATAAGGGAGAAGCTATGAATAGGATTGAGTCGTGATCTCGAATTGGTGTTTGCATAGCTCAGCTGCACTTCAATGTACTCACCAGAAGCATACTGATTTTAAGAATCAAGAGAGGCCAGCTTATTCTCTCAACCACCCACTGTATCAGTTTGTTTACTTACAGCTATGGGGACACGTGCATTGGGAAGACAGATAGATGGCTGTGCTAATTAACCAGTCGACCGGACAATAGCCGTGCTTCAACAAACCAAATTTCGGTCTCATCCATCACTGGACATTTAGTTCAGACCGGAAACACACTTGAATCAGTTTCGTTGTTGCGTGTGGTCACAACGTGAAGTTTATTGAACACATGCGTGTTCAAAAAACAACGGTCTTGGTTTTAATAACGAGAATCAAAATGGCCTTAGGAAGTCACCAGTAATTATTCATGTAGTTTTGGTTAGCCTTTCGTCTAGCTGGCCTTATATTACGTGTTTGTGATTGAAAAGAGTGTACAAAACCAATTCATTCAACGAACCCTGTGTTCACACTCTTATTCAAGCTGATTAAGACAATGACTGTTTCCACATTCATTGATAGGGCAGCTCGAGATATCGGGTGAAAAGAATCACCTAATAATCTTAAATTACAAAAATACGCAATTTTCGTTGGTTTGGACCTGTATTTCGTATGGTGACAAAGTATCTATCCCACCGCATAACGTTCAATGTGACCGATATCAGGTGAAAGAGTTCACAAGCTGATCAGGCAATGACGTGGTCTCGGGCTATGAAAGCTTTGATTACCTCACTAAGCAAGATTGGAAGTTAATCAGCTCGCGACCATCCACTGACTATCCTTAATCTTTCACATAGTTTTCTTTGTAGCTACTTGCGAGAAAACATTTTAGCGGATTGAGCAAATCGTACAGACTGAGCAATAACGGTAACCACTGTCTATCTTGTTCACATGAACGGACAAACTTTTAGTCAGCATTGTGTGTTCAAATACTTTTTGAAATTGGAAATCGTATGCTACTATGCACGGTTGGCGGCATCCGAAACGGATTAGCCTGTCACAGTGACCGAAGCCAAAGGACGCCTGCGCTGTAAACCATCACCGCAAGTGGCTTGCGCTGCACCACTTGCAGTTCCAATCACACACCACGTATCCGGTGTAAACCCGAAGGAATAAGACATCTGCAATGAACTATTAGTTACGATTATAACAGTAACATCACTGGGCATCAGGAGACCTGCATTCTCGTAATTGTTTCATCTTGGTTCACTGTTTGATATATTTGGATGCAAATAGGAAAGGTATTATTGTAATTAGTAAAATTTTAAGTTGACATCTTCATGGTTGCGTTGGTATGAGTGTGGCGTTGCATACTTTACAGGTTAAACAGTTGTAAGCCAAGTATTTGGTTTACATCCGAGACTATCTACATCAGGACCATATGCTTACCTTCTTCTACCATGGATCACTGTGAAACAGCGATGTACGCTAAATACTTATTATACATAATTAAAATTCCCGAAGTGAAACTATGCACTTCTCAAGACCCAATACTTTTCTTGATCTCTTGTTTTTAACTCATGATCATTACAACCATTATCTGTTTTTAGTCATACCTAAGAGTATTATGAATGTGGTCACAGTTTACACTAACAGCACTCCAGGAAATAGTTGACTGACAGATAAAAGTTAATATGTATTGAAAAAATTAAACATAGAATCAATAAAAAATGAAGATTTACCGATGAAAACTATCTACTAATTACAGCAAACTGCTACGTCTGAGAGTGCATCCAACCAGTGCAGTGGATGGTTGTGTGCTCATCAACATTATAGGCGATAACTTCCACTCTTGCTTAATGAAATGATCTAGGCTTTCATATCCTTCGACCAGGTTACTTTGCGATTTTTTTCAACCAACAGTGGCCACAATTAAAGGGGTGCAGTAAGACGGACAGTTTATCAGTATAGGAAGTGTACGATACAAACAGCGAAAATTGTTTTCATTACTTCGGTTATCGGACAGGAACTTGCATATTTTCCAATGGCTCACTGACTGAATATTGTCCTCCTTATAAGAACAGCTCGTTTAATACAGGCTAATTGAAAAATGCGGTCGTGATCGAGTAGTGAGAATGTGTTTTCGTCTTCCAGATGAATGAATCAGGTCCTTATCCATAAAGCAAAATTGAACGCACACACATTATGACCCCGAAAACGGCCGAGACGAACGATTGCCATACATGCTTTCGATATCTTCGTGGAAATCTTGTAAACGGCATTACAGGCTGGTTAGCATACACTTCACAACTAGTTGGGGCGATCAACAGTCTTAAGTGACCTGCCCACAGCAATGAAAATGGGGCCGTGCCAAACTTATACTGTAACAGCCCCTTAATCAGAGTGCACACCATGGAGGCCAGCCATGTAATTCATTCATCAGGGTGTGCGTGATGCTTGCAAATAGACCATGTAGAGCACTGTCTTTCGCACACTCGATAACGGTTAACCCGCCATCCGTCAGAAGTTTCACTGTAAAATCCCCGAAACCTACGACTGTACCTTACACGATGTCATTCATCACACAATTAAGGAGGAACGGTGGGACTAGACACCGTTGTCTTGCGTCAAATGAAGCGAATTACGTTTGAGACAGTTGATCGTAAACACTCACGTTGCACATAATTCCAGAGAGCGCGCCAAACAGCCGAACCAGAAAACCTCTTTTAAGTCCGGTAGTACCACGACCGTTGGCTTGAAGAAGGATTGCTAATGATCCAGTATTTGCTACATGATGAGGACACGATCGTTTCACCAAGTCAGTAACCCACCTGCTCATTCCTCTGATTCTTTCTGTGATTCAGTATTGCCGCTGTATGGAAACTGTATTCATCCGCGTTAAGGTAGAAGCAAGGTTAAAAAATCCATGGCTGTCTTGTGATGTTCCCTTACTATACCCAAACCCCGATCACGAGAAACCACTTCGGTCTCTCAAACTGAACAAAAGAATGTGGTCTCTACAAGAACTTCACAAAGCCTGTAATAACAAAGTCGCTACGCTCTGTTGTACAGAGTTGGAGTAAAATCACTTGTGGCTGCAGAACTGTAGGGTTTTTCTGACCGAGAACTTCATCACACAATGACGACGGTTGCCTTATACTCGCACATTTTTTGGTTTAAGGTTGCAAACTACAAATCAATGTTGAGTTCAATGAATGACATTTTTTGGTTACCATACCGACTAATAAACCGCTGTAGCATGTTCATAGTTTCAATAGAATGTTAGATTATTGTGATTGTGGCATGGCGAACTATTAGCCACTTGACATCCGATTGTCTGATTCAGTCTATGATGAGCCCCAGTTATTACATACGCAAGTCCCGTTGTGTCGAGGTTGCTAATGAGGTTCGCCATGTGGCCATCACTCATCCATTTTTAAGCGCTGCTGAATTGCGGTTCTTCTGAATGAGCATGATGAGGACTCAACTGGAAAAACTGGTGAAAGTAGATACTTGTTTCACCTGCAGACCATATCATGTGGAAACAACGTACAACGCATATAACACATATTTTTATGACAGGTCGCAATGTTAACTTTGGGAATCAGTATAACGGAAAATGGACTGCACAATCTTCTGTAGATAGAGAGATTTTGCAATATGTTGCCAAAATGTTTGTTCACATATATTTTATATGTATGAGCAACAGCTTGTCTAAACCAAAGCTGAAATTTTCCATTTTTAAGGCATCAAAATATTACTCTATTTACCGGAAAAAATGAGACTGTTGCTATTGTATTACCGAATTCAGCATGCAAATTTACAGTTTTGTAAAATGGTTACAGAGTTTTCTGTTTACTAAATGAGTTATCGGGGACTAACAATTTTGATGATAGTTTGGTTTAATGTTTTGAAGGACGCTTTGTACCTTGTCGGTCAAAATCAATGCATATTAAATAGAGTTCTGATGGATGAACTCCATCATCTGTGGAACAAACCACGGTTTTGGTAATAGGAAACGATGAGTGAACACTTACTAATGTGTAGGAAACAGTCGGGGATTTCTACAGAAAACGCCGAATTAAAGTTGAGCAAGGAATCCGGTTACCCGTAGAGAAAATGGTAGTCTACATTGATAGTGACTTCTAATTCCTTACTTGAATGCATAAAATTATGGCTGCACTATTTATTCTCTAGCAATTAGACCTACCACGGACCTATCCGCCGGCGTGATCAAAAGTGTACGTAGCTCAGTTATAGGTGGCTGAGCTGATACAACGCCACACCAACATTCCTCTACATCATGTGGTCGGTTTGGTTAGCATTTGTGATCAAGTGGTGCTAGTTAGTTGATGGTTTTCTGATTGGATGTTTGCAGTTTTCCTTCGTTAGTACATCGTGTACTCAGATTTTCCAACGAGCACTTTTATTGCATTCCTGTCTTGACTTATGCAGCCAAACAAACGTCATATTCTTAGCTTACTCAGCAGGATATTCAGAAATTTAAAAGACGATATTCACATCACCGAGCAACTTCACTGAGCAACAGTGCGTAATGTAGCAAACACTCAATTTTCAAATACAATCCATGATATGAAACGCGTTTAGCTAACATCCGAACATTTTAAAGTATGCCAAAATTACAAAGTTCAAACAAACCGTCGGAAGCCTCAGGCAGGTATATAGACCCACAATTCGCAAGTGTACGATACCGAGAAGAAAGTAGTATACAGGACTGCAATTAACTTGACTTGAACAACATATAAACATTGTCTAACCGTCTGTGATAATTTCTTTCTTGTTAGTGTCTGATTTCGATTCATGTGGGCTTTCAACACATGGAGAAGTTTTAATTACCATTGACCTCGAAACAGTGAAACTATCAATGTCTCAACGCTTGACACTGGTGGACCAGAAACAGTCACAGACAGAAGAAAAACAAAACTGTAAAACTTTCAAACAGGCAACCCGGAATGGAACACCTCGTAGATGAGGTAGGTGGAATAAACTGAATTTCACGGTTCATACTGTAAGATTATTGGTAAGGAAGCCTAGCGGTTTATATGAAAGTGGTTTCGAAGATAGTCTGTAACAGAGGGAAGATTGGTATTTATTGGTTAGTTACGTTTCAAATGTTCGAAGATTCCATTTTACATTCTCAAAGTCACTCGGTATTTAGCTATAGATCGCGTTGTCGCATGACGGTTTTTTCAGTCGTGTAGTTGAGTACAACTTCTATTGGTTCCAAAACATTTTACTGCGCTATGACATGCCTGGTCGCACACTGATGGGCTACATATTAACTGAGGTTTAGAAGCCATGATGTGATGAGAACAGAAGTGTAGCATACAAGTTTGTTTCTAATGACTAACCAACAGTTAGATACAACATATTTATATAGATCCTTCAAGGGGTGGTAGGTAAGTTAATACCGACTTGTATTCTTTTGATAGTAGTAGTTCATCAACTGACCATATAAGAACACGCACTCCTTATGGGCTTTATGTGGATGATATTAGTTTTATGGTAGATAAGTTGAAAAGCCCCAGTGATATACCAAAGTATCTCAACTTCGTCCACAAAATATCCATTTTGAGCTTGAGTAGTCTGCAGGTATCGTGTTCCATGACGTGCTTATGTCTCCTCGAGAAGGTAGCAAAATACAGTGGTATGTGTACCGTAAGATGAAATACAAAATCTCTGATCTCTCTGATATAAGAAGTCGTGAAAAGATGTTTGGATAACTTTAAAAAAGATAACAGACGGTTTTTATCTTGTGCACCTTAAAACCGACAACTCGAAACAGGTTATTCGTGCCAGTGAGCACATAGGCATATAATCTACAAATGTAGACACTTTCGTTGTCTTTCAAAGACGATGGATGTACCGAAAATGAAACCTAAAAGTTCCTGCACAAATTTTCTGTAATCTGCCGTCCATGTCGCCTTCCTCTGTACTCACCCTTTCGTTGTATTCATGTGGAACCAGCTACAGTACAATGATAATCTAAACGCATCCGGGTGCAACATCCAATGTGATTAACTCGAATATTGACAAAGGCAAGCCCATTGCAGTTTTTGCACATTTGGTAGAGAAATCATTTTTTTCAGTGCATGCGATCCATTCACATTGATCTGTCTAATCGATGGGCTGAAATCGAAACGGGTCAAATATCTACAGGTTCATTAAAATTGTGTCATTTTCTCTACATTCAAAACCATTATACTGTCGAATTAGTCTAGTTAGCACAGTGAACTTCACGTGGTTAGTGGATATATTATGTAAAACGGATAATTTCTTACAGTCTATATACAAATCATGTGACTGATGTTATATAACTAGGTTTCAGTGTAGTAACCAATCTCACATTAATGAGTCTTGTCCCACTGATGTTCTGCCTACCACCCCCCCCATGGAACCCATGTATTACGATGGTGAATGATTCAATGTAAACAAAATTGTCACATCTATTTTCTCATGATCAGATTGCGTACTGACCCAAACAAATCTAGAAAGAGTTAGTTGTGTTTTTTGATTAACTTAATTAAAACATAAAAATCACTAAAGCGCAATTGAATGAATGTCAAATTATATACCTAATCAAAATTTTCCCTAAATTATAACAAATAGCTTACTTTGACGTACAATGGTCTGTTGAACTATGAGAAGGTTACAAATCAAATTAGACTCATGAATGCTATATACATATATAATGTAACTGTTACAGTTACAGGATCAGCCTGGCCGAAAGATTTCTTTCCGCGTTTGAGTATGCTGTTTCTGTAGCCGAATTCCAGATTTTCCACTATTGGATCGCATCTAAAGTATTGTGTTAAACAGATCTCATTCATCTATGACACACACACACAAATGTTCCCTCACATATGAATGCTTGAGATAAGTCTACTACACATATAATTACCATGTATTTGAACTTAAAACCTATATGTTCTTTCTATTTGTTCTTCTATCTAAATTGCGATACTCTGTATAATTGTAAAACAATATAGCATTCTCGCCTACACACCTATACATAACTTGTTCGTTTTTGTGCATAAGATGATGGTCTACTCATATTTGCTATTATAAAGGCTACTATTTAAACTCTAGCTTTATAAAATATGAACCGTTGTAAATGTACTCTACTAACCAGTATTTATTCCACATGTTGACGTTAACGGAACGTTCCGAGTTGCTGTTTTGTATTAATTAATTAACTGTTAACAACAATTTCGACGCTGTCCATGTTTAATCTACAGTTCACATTCTAAATGACTTACAGAAGAATTTGTTGTCTAGATTATGCAAACCCTAGCTATAAAACTCGGGTTGAAGCTTCAGCGAGTGACCTCTCATTAAGCACAGCAACACACTTCAGAGTATGTGACGGGTGAAAAAAGTTCTTTGAGTGAAAATATAATAGCCTCTAATGTATCAGTAGTACACGGAGGTGACCAAATTCCAACGTTTTTCTGACTGACGAATTGACCAATATGCTGGAACGAAATTTGTTGACGTATGTCTCCTGGAATTAGAGATTCGTAACACGAAGGGAGAACACAAAGCTAAAGCTGAGCACCAGGATCACTGAATCTCACTATGCTTTAATGAGTTGGCTTTCACTACAAGTGCACTTGTAGGTTATCTGTGGCGTTTAAAGGATAGAATGTGACTGTTGAAAGGTTTTATTATGGTTATTTAAGTTAACTACAAAGAGTTATTAAGAAAAGTAGTCATAATATACACATCTATCCACAGGAATGCATGTCATAATAGTTACAGCCATTTCAATGCCATTTATGGATTTCCAGTAAACAATATATTGCAATCATCGAGTTGTGCTGTGATCTTTGTTAAACAGGTCACAAATACTCAGTGCAAAATCAAAGATCTTGTCAAACCTGAACTTTCTTCACTGGACGACTGGGCTAGTCGGTTCAAGTCTGCAGTAAATACTGAAGATGCTAAAAAATGCGATTTTGACAAATTTAAAATAGACGTATTTGTTTGAAACGAGTCAATATGTTCCTGTGTTCCGTTCGATGCTGATGGAATGGTGCCCAAGTTTTCTGGTGCTGCGCTTTCACAGAGTCCACTTGGAGAGCAGATTTTGTGGGACGGCAACGTTGTCATCGTTTTCCACTGTGATTGATCGATTGCAGATTGGTTGAATTTCATGCTGTTAGTATGTTGCTCGTCGTCAAAATGTGTCTGCTCAACCCCAGTTTGCTCATGCGAACGTGATTGTAACTTTTTGGTTTTCATCCTGCGATTTTGAAACCAGACTTTTACCTGAGAAGAAAAGGCACATAACTGTTCGTATTCAGTTGACGTTACGAGGCAGAAAAATCAGCTATGGGCGCAAAAATGAACTGAAATCTCACCGCGTTAAAATAATCTGTAACCTTTCAATCACTAGAGCTTTCTTCCGACCACGTTTTGTGAAGTCATTCATGAGTATTGAAATCATGCTGTTTTTAGCAACTTAACTACTCATTTTTAATATACGTTTTGCGACAATCGTTAATCGCGTCTGACAAAAACTTTTTGATCAACCGATAGAGATTGCACAGAAAAAATGTATTCTATTCTTCTCGCTGCATAAAAACTACTTGTTGTCCGACAAGTTTTATATTTGATCAACATACTGACTATCACTACTTCTCTTAATCCGCCGGTCTACACAAACTCAGTCCGTATAATCTCTGTGAAGTAATTTATACCTCCAACGGGTATTTCGGATGAGAAATAAAACATGGACAGTGATTACCGTTGCAATTTTCACTAATCCTTCCTATAGAACAGGTGACTGATAATAGATTATGTTTTTCTCCTGATGGTTAATGAGCAGTGTTATCATGACAAGGTGATAATTTGGCGTCATATCAGCTTTTTGTATTGCTGGTTCTCCTCTCATCATTAATGATAGCACTCAGCATAAACTATTGCTTTGTAGCATGATTCCAACTAGATTTTGGTTGTCATTTCATATGATCTGTACTGAAGAATTCAGTAGGCATGTACTAGTTTCAAAAAAGTTTAGTAACCAAATAACTGATCGAGTTCAATTAACCAGACTAACCGTGCATATAAGTGTCCTCTGATGATCGTGAAATGTCATTGGTTCAAAGTTGAAAATACATGACTGGTTTCTAATAGAAAAGTAATTTAAACTCTTCTATGTGAATATCAGTGTCCCAATAGATAACAGTGAAATAACTTTAACTCTGCGATTCTCGTTTACAACTTGAAGTTTCATCAGACCAAAAAATCGACACACCAAAATGACTCACCTGTCTTTCATTAAGATTTAGTCGGCAAGATAGTTCCCAACGTTTCTGTCGCGTGATATAAGAAGTTTCTCCATACTCTTTTTCTAAGACCATAGTTTGGAATCGTGTGTAAGGTCTTCGCTTTTTACGCAAGTTCTGTCTCTCTGGTTTGAAGGAAACATAAGTACAAGTTAGTGGAATAGAAGGACAATTGAAGTGAGAAGGACAAAAAGCGTACAGTTTGACCTAGTACTTTATATGCAAGCAACTACATTTATCGAAAACGCAAAAGAACAACTACCGCAAGATACAATCACTTGGTTTAGTCTCGTCAGTCTTTTATATAAAGCAACCAATTTTATAGATTTACGGCATAGCAGGAATACACTGGAACATGCGAACATCCCATAAGCGCATGTCGGGATAAAGTAAACGGCTTCAATGTCAGTACGACGTCTCTTATTGTGCCAACACCTTCTGAGAATAGAGAGTCGAGATGTGACATTTGATTACTAACGCCATAAAAAGTTTAAGCTTGCGGTTGCACAATAAGACTATAAATGGGGTATCAGGGTAAATTACACGACCTGTTCCAATTAAATGTTGAGCGATCGAAGACGACGGGTTTGTGTTCAAAGGCTGGGGTGTAGATCAGCGTTGAGTCGTTGCCCGCACTATCCACATAGGGATACTCTCAGGATTTCTCTGTCACAAGTATCTATCCGTCCTGTCAGCGTATGCGTCATCGCAACTGCAGATGAACTGGAAAACAGCACGAGAAACACAGTCATCTGAAGGGCCACTGCTTGAGCTGTTTCCGAAACATGTGATATTCTCGAGTGCAAAAGATATCCTCGTGCAGACTGAATGAAAAACCTGGGTTAATCAACTCAATCTGACCACGAATGAATGTTGGTGTCTACAGTGCTGTGCTTCGAAAGGTAGTCCTTTACTGGCAATCTTTTATCTACAGCTTTCACGGCAGCCCACATGACATTAAACTTCTTATGTTGGCTCGAACCAAGTTTGTGGCTAGCTACAAGTGAGTAACTACAAAAATTAAGGTTATTTTTGCACTTAAACAGGATTTCCAAATGGAAGAATCTGATACCCAAACATCTTTTATAGTCTAATATACTACTGCGTCAGCCAATTCTTTTTAAAAGCTGTATCCTTACCATCGCTTACAGAAGTATAATCGCATTGGATCCTAATGTTAGAACAGCAATAAAACAGTCATCAAAACCCACATAGTATCCGAGAAAATTTCCTCCTTTCTCTATCATTTTATCAGGTAGACTTTCAAACTATAAGGAAATGTACTGGTTGAGTGGTGTAGATATGAGACTGAGAACAAGGTTTTCACAGTTTTCTTTTATACGGTTTGAGAGTGAATGCAATGACTCATTGAGTTATTTCGGCATTCAGCTACATTGAATGATTCTACAATGGTAATCCATTATCTTATGACATTCGGCGCGAATAACTTACCACATTAAATCTATGACATTTGTGTTGGTTATAATGGTGATTTTGAAAGGAAACCGTTCGCTATTTTGACTGACTGGCAGTAGGCTATTATGGTTGGTATTGGTTGGGCAGCATACAGCATTCATTGTATGTGTGATGCCCACAAGTACTTTTCAGTAAAACCATATGAAAAAGAAGCAGTATACATAAGCTTCTGCCCTTATTGAAACCCATCATTTGTGTCCATACTTGCCACGATAGAAATTAGAACGTTGTTGACTACTGCATCATCAACCTTATACCAGGTATGAGTGAATTATCGTTTTTAAGCATTAAGTTACATTTATTTGTGACTGAGACATAATTTGCCAGTAGACTGAAGAGGAGAGAATCTCCCGTTATAGCCAGTCGATAACCTGGCGATCAGGACTTCTCAGCAGGCTAAAATAACACATACTATTACGAATGCTTTATGATATTTTTTTATTACGGTTAACTTGCTCATGTATGATGTGAGTTCGCTGACGATTTAGTCTGTATGGTTGAATAAATAAAGACAGCACACCTTAGCAAATACGTGCAATGCTAATGAGTTTAATAAGAACGAAAGTTCAATCGAATATCTCCTTCCGAATGGAGCTAGTTGAAAACTTTTACGTGAAAGTAAAGCCTGCTATTATTATTGTCTAATGTTCCGCTCATTTTTTTTTTCTCGTAAATTCAATTTGTAACGTGTATTCTACAGTATTTTTGATGGTGTTTCAAAATATACAGTGTATAATCTTTTAACACAGGTTAAAGAAACTGGTAATAGTAGCAACATTAATAATGATTGTACCAATGATAAAAACCAGGGGACGCAATGTATGAACTCTACAAGTAGTTGTGTTTAAATGTTCAGTGAATAAACCTTGAGAGTTACATTATATATTAATAATGATAAATTCAGTGTTTCCGTGTTTGCAAGTAATCTTACATGTACTGTTATTATTTGAATAAGGTGTAAGATTTTAATTTTCCACCATATAGCTAATGAGTAGTTGAGTGAATCTATGACTATTTTAAATTTGATACTGTCTGTAATCAGTAGTTGATCGTCAACTAAACTATCACACTGTAATACTGACAACATTTCGTTTGCCCGTCCACATTCTCTGCTATTAATGCTGTTGTCGTAAATTTTCTTCTGAGAAATGAAGTGTAGTATGTAATCCACTCAGGTGAAAATGTTTTACAGGTTTTATTGTCATAGTATCTTGAACCATTTTAGACCCAACCTTAGGTTTCCTCATTAAATTCGTAATCACATTGAACTATGAACTCAGTCACGCACGAGTGATAGGTTACTCACAAACTTCGGACTATCTGGCTGAACCACATGCAAGCGGTTTCCAATTGGTTATACTTGACCTCTTAAGAAGCTAGGTTTTGGGACAATCTCGCAATTCGGAGACGACCGGCTAACGAGGCATTACGCTGTTTAATTGCATAGAAAGTCGAATGCATACGTATGCCTTGTTGTACGAACCTCTGTCTCGGTCTACAGCAATATCAATCCTAACGAATGACTCGGTTAGCTGTTATATTACCGACAAGGATATAGAGAGAACGCACTCGAGTAAAGGTAGTTAAAGCGGAGACATCCTACAGTCCTGTTCGCAGTGTCATACTGGGCTGCACCTTGAACACGCCCTATGCATAGTTGTAGATACTGTAAAAGAAATTTGAAATTTACTGTTGATGTTGAACGTCAGAATGGTCGAAATCAACGTTGGTCCTGTTGACTGTATATTTCAACCGTATGGGGTCTGAATGATAGTCTGATCCTGTAACTAGTTTTTCAGGACTACGAAAGCTTAACAACAGTAAAACTGATTTTCCTCCCTGAAGTATAGTCGTCTCCACTCACACAATGGCGGGTTGTACACATAACCTATTAGCTTGCATCCGAATTGTTGAGATTTCCTTGTAAGTCTTTTAGTCTTTGATCGTTTACTGCTTCAAAATGAAAACACAAAACCCAACCAGTGTTTGGGTCATTTGCCTAAAAGATGTATTTCGCTATATGTTTTATTGACCTAGTTCACATTAACATTTAGTCAGTTATCGATCATACTGTTTTTCCTGTTTATCTGCTTAAATTCCTTACCGTGTAATTTGGTCAAGTCTGTGACACCTACTTTGCACTTACACAAAAAGGAGGCTAAATACTCAGGATAGTGTTCGAGCAGTCACAACTCACCATTTTGTTTATCAACAAAATTATCACTGTAACTTGCAGATTGAGGGTGTTCTATTGATGTATGAGTAATAACAGTTGGACTCAATTGATTTCCGAACAGGGAAACGGCCTCAGCAGATAAATCAGCAAAGCGACGAAATTCCCCTGTGTACGAATGTGTAGGAGGGATATGTCGTCTTTGATGTGAACAGGTAGGAAGTGCGTTTGATCGCAATGCGAATGCTGCTGCGGCTGCGGCCGCTACGTGCATCTCTTTGGGGATGTGACGAGGGGAAATGTTTGAAATTGTATTTGTACGATTCATGTGACACGGCCTGTAGAACGGAGGGCAAGTAGATGAACCAGTGGGGAAGTAGGTTGGTGCGAATTGCATAGGAGATGGCGGGATCCAGTGTTCTCTGAATCTCCAATATGAGTCCTCAGATTGTAGACGACACGGACTGTGCGTCGTTGATAGTAGCGCCTCAGGTGTTGGAGGACATACAACTCGTGGCTCGGTGAAGGTATTAGGTGGTTTCGTACTGATTGCGAAAAAGGCCGGATCGAAACTCGTAATTTTGTTCAAGCCAATTGAGGTATCATTGATTCGAGGATAGGTATCTGAGATGGAAACATTATCTAACTGATATCCATGTGAAAAGGCATTCTGATCTCACAGACTTCTCGGAAACTACACACGTGTAGCAAGATAGCAAAAGGGATAGTTAGCATTATTCTATTGATGAGGTTTATGATAACCCAGATAATCCCAGCCGGATGATTAGATTTTAGTACATTTTATTTTATTTCGTATGTTTTTTATGTGTTTCTAATTACAGTTGATGGTTCAATAATTATCGTTTCATTTACCCTCAACTTAGATTTTTGCACCAACTGATTGCGGCGGACGATAATCGAGAAAATGTGACTAGTTTGAACGAAACTACTAGTGAGTAGTTGAGTGAATTTGTGGTTATTTTGAATTTGATTCTGACTGCAATCAATAGCTGATTGTCGACTAAACTGTCACATAAGCAATGTTCTTTTTTAAACTTAATCTATCAAGAAAGATGCTTATGGAAGATAATGGAAACGTACTAGAGCATTTCGGTTTCACACAATCCATGAACACCTTCACATGTATTTCTGGATACGTACCCCGAACCGTAACTTTTAACCAAACGATTCGGGAAAACGGTATAGGTGTTACATATAGTTCTACTTGCAACAGTATCAAAAAGCTGGTAGTTGGCATGATACTTTCTGCCTATCATGTTAACCTGTGATTCAATTTCCTATTATGAATTAACGCGTACAAATAAGGATACTCATGTTTGAATGCGTTGTGCCCAGCACTGAAGTACTGAAAGATATCTGAAGTTGTTTTCTCAAAGGACTCAATTTGAGTCCCTATCTTGAGACTTGTTCACGAACAACTTGTTGATGTCCAATAAGTTATCTTGAAGGGCAGAAAGATACTTCCTAAACGTTATCGAGCAATATGATGTGCTCAAATATTGTTTGAAATCCTAATACACTACCTCGGTTCTCATCTATTCTCAGATTACCCAAAGTTTGTAGATAATGTCTGTGACAACAAGTCTGCTCTTGCTGTTCGTTGTTGTCTAGGTAAATCATCGTTTAAATGGTGATTGGCTTTAAGACGCAATCCTGAAAACAATGAATTCTTTAAAATGCATTTTCTTTAGTATAATATGGGTGTCATTGAAGAGTACATAAATTCAGTTATATTACTACTGAGAAGTGGGACAAATCTGAAAACATGGAAGAGACTTTCAAAATATCTAGGCTTCAGTTGGACTGTTACGAACAACAGAAATGGTATGTACAATCTCAGTAAGTGATTTTGGTGGATTCCAGAGCAAACTGTTTGAAAAACCCCTTTGAAGCGGTTAGCCTTTTGGGACATTTTATAAATTCTTTACGACGTAGAGATATGGATGGGTAGCAGGGTTTAAAAGTGAGCATCCCCTTTGTTTTCGTAGCTCAGCTAGCAGAGCGACTGTCGTACATTTGTCTGGTATTCCTGTCGTAGGTTCAAGTCTAGCCGATGTTCAAATACTTTGGAAGTTACGTCACGTGTAATTGAATTCATGCATTTATTTATTTTGATTTTGCATTAATGAAAGAATGAACACTACATCGTTTATACTTTTATGGAATTCATAAATTCTTCTACTGTCATCATTCACCATAGCATCATTCAACAGATTTTATAGTAGAATAGTTCGAAAATATTAGGGTTCCGATTGCAGATTTGAAGTTGATAAATCAGTCACTCATAATTGCTTCAGATTTGTCCTGATTTATTGTGTTAAATTTATTGAGTAGTATATATATTTTGAGTCTTTGTTTTCTTTGTGATCACTTAACTTGAATGATGTTGATCTTGAACTATAAGTATGGACGATCAGTACGATGAACATATATTTCCATAAAATTTGTTATATTCATCCTGACACGGACTACGGTATATAATTTCTCTTTACCGATCTCCCTATTTAGTTTAAAATTTTCTAATAAACATGTATCTAGTAGTTTGTTATTTTGACTATTCACGTAAACTCCATGTGAACTTGCAGAAAATTTTCTAGACACATTCACAGTAATGATAAAATGGAGATAACACGTTGCCGATGATACTCAGCACGCAGATTTAGTAATGATGTGTACGTGCAGATGCAGTTTTCTTATGCCTGTCATTGTTGACGAATATCTTACGATGGTTAGTTACCTTAAGTCACTTAAGGAGTGTGTATCGGATAGCCGAATGATATCGGGTGTACAAGTGTCCATATGGTTTGAGCTAGAGTAGTGTCAATTAGGTGGACTTTTAAGCTAGCCGTTAAGATACTAAAATCCAGCAAAAGTGATTTATTCTGCTTAAAGTAACAGACGGCTCGGTAAGTCACCGAACAGGTGAAAACCTGTTGCATGAGCGCATAAAGTGTAGCTCTTCGTTTTGGACAGATCGTTCACTTGTCAACTTTGGGTGGATTAACGGAAGTAAATTGTGGTTTCCGTTCCTGCTGGAACTGGTCATTAGTGAATATCCTTGCCACAGTCAAGATATGAACACAGACCATGGAGCAACCGTATTGGTAACTGCGGAATTATCCTCACACTAGGCGCGACTGAATTTCCGAACGAAAAGGCGCAGTAATATTCGTTTATGAGTAATTCTGAATACGTATCAGTAGTCAAAGCATCGTTCAACAAGTTAATCAATTTGTGTTGTTTCAAAGTGATGAGCGTAACTCACAAGCGAATGTGACTGAGCATTTGTATATCATATTTCAGTTATGCCTAATACTGTAGACCTGGCAGTTTTTTGAAGCGCCGAGGAAAGTTCTAGTACCGACTGTGTAAGAAAACGCACTGTTGACGAACTTGAACAAGGGGGAAACTGGAGTCTAATGCTTCTTCTCTAAAAAGGTCGGCTTAAAAGTCATGCTAAATTCGAACGATACAAGCAACAGTTAATGATTTTCAACTCGAAATTACTAAGAGCCCCCAACTCTTCACCAGTAGTCTAGAATATTATCTAACTGGCTTGAGGAAATCGGAGGTTACGACCGGCTTAGGAAGTCCTAATCGCGGGGTTATCAGTTGCGGGTTACAAGCAACCTTGCAACCTTGTTAGACAGACCAGAGGGGAGCAGTCAGACAAAAGCAGTTACACTCATAGGATTGTATGTCGCACTACTGACCGCATGGGAGTGCTTAGGTAGTGAGGCACGATCCAATGGGCATAGAGCAGAACTATTTCTATAGTTTCAGCACGGCTGTCTTCCGTAGCAGAAAGAAGGAGCTTAGAAGAGGTACCCTCAAACAAAGGGCACCCCGATCGCCCAACGGTTGACCGTGACCGTCGGCGTATTACCCAATACGGTCGAAAAACATCCAAAATTTCTCAAAAGCCTGATGTAGATTCGAGTACATCTACTGCGCGCAGCAAAGCTCAGAATCAGGCACCAATGTCTTATTCACTAAGCCCTTGGGCTGGGCAAGCCCTCACTGCCAAGTGGATCAGACGCATTGTGTCACTGGCTCCCGGTAGGGTCCCCCAAGAAAACCCTGTATTCTATTGTCTCGCAGATCAGGCTTTTGAGTCAGAGACTCAGGGTGGAGTCCTTCAACTCAACCCCCTTCCGCGTCATAAACGACCGGAAAGTATCAAATATTATCGTTCTCTGGACAGTTACATTCTTAACCGGTCACAACTTTCTCCTATTATTTCATCCTCCACGTCTTCTGTCATCCACGTGCCTTCGGGCAATAATTGTTTTTTGAGGCCAAGACAACTGGTAAACATTGGCGC
>JTDE01000215.1:163789-204163 GCA_014338405.1 Paragonimus skrjabini miyazakii | reverse complement strand
ACTAATTGATCAATCCCATCAACTTCCTCGGACTGCTAACTTACTACAGCTTAAAACTGTCAACTTTCGGCAAGGCCACGATCATTAAAACTTATCAACCAGTGTTGTGTGCACAACGGTTATGGACAGTGTGGAGTAATCTACACTTATTGTGTCAATTAGATCTACTCTGGATCAGTTACCTAAAACACATGTACTCTGCAGGTTGTATGTGCGAAAACAATGTTAACAAGTAAACTATCTACATATCGTAGTGACGTGAATTAAAAAACTAAATTTTCAAAATATATCATGCAATTCTTTAGAGGTTGGACAAACTAACGACCGCTTAAAGTCGTCTAACCACCGATTATCAGTAAACAGACTGCTCAGTTATACTTCCGTTTTGTCACACGAAAGAATACTATCCATTAAATGAATACACAAGGAACCGGATCGACAAGTTGTAGTTGAAGATTCTGATTGTCGGAGGATTAGCCCATCTCAACCGTGTTAGCAGCAAATAGAAGTTGGGCTTACGTTCTATAAGATCCATTTCCAATTCGTACCTAAAATACGAGCTTTGCTTTTGTAATGTAGATGAGTAACACAAATCAATATTAATCTGCATGTTTCATTCTCGTTTTCATGCTTCATCACTGGATAGGACAGTAAAGTAACAGCGATGCTCAACTGAGTGACTGAGAGTAATCGCGACTTACGCGATTCTCGCTTATGTTCACTTGAGGAATAACCAGTAAAGTTGTCTGTTCTCTAAACTATTGGGAAAAATCTATGCATCATCCGTTTTGTCGTAAGCATTCGAAAGCAAAATCACTTGAACTTGCCTTGAGTTTATGCCGAATTGTGAAAAATGCGTTCACTGCTTGAAGGGAGGCGTCAACCCTTAGCTACAGACAATACATCGTTCACACTGAAGTTTTTTGCAAATCAAGTTGACACTATCTATGAAACGATAAACCGGGCTTCATGTGGCGACTAGAGGCTACTGGGGCTGTGTAGTCTGAGTTAAAATCCGGGTCGTTTCACTTGAATCTAGGTGTCGTAATTCTCGGTCGATTTTGGGTTTATTTTTTTAATGTTTCTTGAGACAATGGTGACTGGAGTGCATTCGTGGATTGTGTGGATGAAGTCAAAATTTGGTATCAGACCGATTAGACGTTAAAAAAGAGGATTGCACACCTGCGGGTTGCTTGATTGATTTAATTATTTAGGCAACATAACTCACCAAATAAATTTACACACTGGTTCCTATCAGTTGACCTCTGTGAAGACAAACCGAGATCTGGCGTGGACATCATATGAGCACTCGGCGTTCTACGCGGCCATTCAAATCCGCAGTCGGACGCCAACTCTCTCATTGTTGCCGATGTCATCTGAGATGTCAATGACTCGGACAAGGAAGTAGATGTTCCCGTCATTAGGTGTGTTCTCTCTGAGGGCCTACCGAATTCTCGTTGTCCAGTTGTAACGGAGTCAACAGGTGAACCAGCTTCAGAGGGTAAAATCATGATATTTCCTGTCTTCGTATCCGAGCAATTATCGTTGAAAGTGATGATCAGTCATACCGTCGAGATGCGATATTTTGCAATTATCACAACTGGCTGAATTCTTCGTAGAAGCCTACAATCTTTTATGTTCCTGAAGTGCATGCAAACTACATTTGATTGGTTGTTGCTTGTCAGCCAGTGCGCACTGAGGGCTGGTTGGAAGACTACTATTGGATTGGCCGAACCAATCAAGTGTAAGATTAAGTCCGAATATTGTTGCTGTGCCTTTCGGATGAATATGGAATTTGCTTGATTAAGAAGTTTCATTAAATCATTTGTAGCCGTCGACAAAATGCTCTTTAGTGCTTCAATGAGTAAAAAAGTGTTCCGTCTTTGTTGATCGTTACTCAACAGAGATGAAAGACAGACGATCTCGAAGCTCAGAAGTTTCCGAACAAATATGCCGAAGTCGTGGAATTCTGACTTCGAGTTCACTAACTGAGCGTTCATTAATCTTCATATCACAGTGTCACCTGTCCCGTGATCTAAATAAGTTTACATGAAACTATTTCGTGGGGTAATTTTATGTGTAAAAGTCCCACTTCACTGCGGTCTTGTCCAGCGTATCCTAATACCCATGACTCACCCTGATATTCAATAAGCGGTCAGAATATGTAGAAAAAACTATCATTTCACATACGATTCAGTTCGTAGTTATGTAACTCTCCATATACTTTGTGCTAGGAAGGTGTAATCTTCTACCGGGATGTCACATTCTGTCTCACAAAACAGACATGAACTACAAAAATATGAGCATCAGATGGCCATCTTGCTCATAAATTAAAGACTGTTTAGAAAACCAATACTGCTATGCGTCTACAGAGAGTTCAAGCCAACTAGGAGGCCAATTATGGATGGCTGATCATGTTCTGAAGACGAAAGCCTTTCACTTACCAATCTCCCATTATGTGGGCTCGTGTAAGTTTTTCTGATATTTGGATAACACCAGTAATCTTAATGACCATGTAGAAATGGTGGTCAGCTGCTTTTTTTTGGGGGGGGGGGGTAACCTCTCCTAAAAGGAACTAAGCACAATGAATTTGCGCACTCTCCTTTGGCTGTATCATGTTTGAATTTTATTTGTTAGCACTTAACATATCTGAAACCCGATTACAAACCTCAAAACCATTAAAAATCTCCATTCTGGTGGTCTATGGAATCTGTTGCTGTCTCCTAGTTAAATTGCATAGGAGAAGCTATTGTGATGTTGCGCCGTTGACATTTAGTTGCGAGATTTAAAACAACTTGACGACTGAAGTTTGTCAGGACAGTGGCACAATTGTCTTTCACAAACTATTACATTTAAACTTAACGTATAATGTATTGATTTATTGTGATTTAGTCAATCAAAATCTGTTTTCGGATCAAACATGATTTTCGAAAAGATTATGAGCTACATTTTGTGTGTGCGAGAATTATTATACACAGTTGGTTGAATCAGAAAGCCATGAAATAGTTCTGTAAATAATGCATGATACAGACTAACGGATGGTCTTGGCAACACTTACTGATCAAGCTTAAATCGGCTGTTAGGGCCGGTTACAATAAACACCTCAACTACTGTGGATATTCTTTGCAGCCAATGTGAATAGGCTGGCTCAATGCCCATCTTCTGTTGCCTGGTGGAATTGGACACCATCCTGAAAAGCTATGGATTGTCAGACGTGAGAAGATGTGTTCATCTGCAACCACAAAACCCAACGCAGCTGCATCCAGAAATGTGCCAATTTGCCTCTATTCATATGTTAAATCAACCGGCCACAGGTCAAACAGTTCATAGTGACCTTAAAGTACTTTCAGGAATTTTTACTTGTTGCACTCACTTATACTGCTGAGGCGGTCTCGTTGTACTGTTTCTATTTGTGTGTGAATCATTATTTGAAAAACCAGATCAACTTCAAAATATTCGAACTCGCAGAAATCTATTTGTACTAGGAACGTCAGAACTTGGGTGCAGAAAGTTGAACTGACCATCTCTGGTGTGGGGATATTTCGCAGTGATTGAACAGTCGATAAATGAGGTGATGCAGATGCATTGTAGTGTCTGTACCTGATGATCTCACGTAGGCACGATCTGGTTTTCATAGATATATAGTTAGTTTAGAAAAATGAATAATTTTAACTAACCACTTGACTGTTTGAACGGCTTGTTCGGCAGATTGTCGTCAGTTCACAAACAAACCGCTACGATTTCACGTGAAGCTGTGAGTGGAATAACAATACTATCCTATATTTATACTTTATTAACAGGGTTTACATTCTCTGGAAACCAAATTTCAAGTAATATTTGGGTAATGTGTTGACATCTTTTTGCACTCAGAAATTCTTCGAAGTAGGCAAGGGGGTCGGACTAATTCTCCATAATTCTGGAACACCTCAAATTGCAAAGAGCCGAATTCCATCCGCTCTTCAATAAGAAGTCACCAGAAAGGCTGGCAGGATGAACAGTCTGAAATTAGTATATCCATTTGGTCAGTGATATGAGAAGACACCTGAGTTTAGATATAGTTATAAAATCACACAACACGTTCCCCAGAATACAGGTCTGAATACTAAACGCAAGACTTATTTCCTGTGGATAAATACATAATCTAGTAAGGTAAAACGGTCTGTCTTCAATACCATGTTCACCCTAGATCGTCAGTTACAGGTTACAGTCGTGGAGGTGTCCAATGTCCTTAACAACCATGTTCCAATAGTCTTCCCAATCGAGCAAGAAAATCAGACATCTAAGGAATGGAACCAAACATCTGATTACACTAAAGTGTTCAACATGGAACAAGTACCAAATTAGAAAAACTGAATTTATGGTTGTTGTGTACATCATGTGGCGCAATTGAATCATGACTATTGCAGGTGAAGATAAGTTTTTCTATCAACACGGCTTTAATCAAAAGCTGAAGGGGGACCCTGACCTTTCCCAAACGGAAATTGTAGTACACACAAAAATCAGTGTTTGCAGTTCACTATTTCAAACCTTTGATGGATTTCTACCATGCAGATTTGAACATTGTTGATAACCAGTACGTTAGTGCGCATGACTGGATATCGAGAACTGCCTTTGTGCACATGAAAGGAAACTTGAAGAATTGGTTCACGTCTTATTGTCACGGCAAAGAACCGGTTATAAATAGATGCCAACACAGAAGTAAATAAATTCATCCCTGAGATCCGTGGTCGTCTTGAAAATCTGCGATGTAGAATAATCTAAGCACTACTTTTTGTTTGCACCCTATCAGTCAGTCATTTAAAGAAAGCTTAAATATTTTTCACAGTCACATGTATTTCCGAAGGTGAGTACAGAAATGGTCCAACAACTTGCAGACTGACAAAGATTACTTACAGTAGGTTCCACGGAAATAACTTGCTGGGTGATTCTGTCCTAGATAGGTGATAGACTTGAATCTCGCTACTAGGTCGTGCCTTCTTTTCCGTAGTGGATGCTAATGCGTCAGAAACCTACAGAATATCTTAATCTTGTCTGACCTTAATCGATGCAATTTGTTTTGATCCTTCCAAAGTGTTTAACAAAACTACTGTATTCCTTGTGCTACGGAAGCTGTACAAGTACAGCCTTTGTAGGTACTTACCCAAGTGAATTTGTAATTGTCAGATCCATGATGAGTAGTAGGGGATTCTGGTTTCACGAAGACTGAACATCACCCACAATTGACCGCAGCTGCCATAGTCCCATAGACTTTCCAGTCGGCTCCTTTCGAAAGCAAGCACTGTAGCCGAGTTTCGCTCTTGTTGGAGCTCGTTAGTAGTGCATATCCTTGCCTAGGAGTGTGATAGCTGCGATCAATTGTGGGTGATGTTCAATTTGTATGAAAACCAAAATCCCCTGTTACTCATCAGCAAACAAGACATCGCTCAACAAGTTAATAATTTCTGTGTTTTCAACTTGGAGGGAAGTTTTAGTCGAGGGGTAATCAATTGGAGTTAACAGAACAGTAACCGTGTCTTCTCTCGAGATGATCGGGCAACCTGATCGTTACTCACATGCAAAGGTGATTGAGCTTTCACATATGATAATTCGGTCATGCCTAATGTGAGGTCAATGGCGCATTGGTGAACAAGGTTGGCGCAAGAACGCGTGGCCGGAGTTCTAATCCCGGCAATAGCAAGCATGTGCATTAATGACGAGCTCTAATGAGAACGAAACTCGAGTATAGTGCTTGTTTTCGAAAGGGTCGACTGGAATGTCTACGGGAATGTGACAGCTGCGATCAGCTGTGGGTAATGTTCAATCCATTTGAAATTATCAATTCGGAGAAAGACTTAAGATCAAAGTAAACGGCTCTTCACCGACGTCGAATACCTAGTGGATGAATGCGTTCGAAGGCCGATCAATAAATGAATCATGCTGTTCAAGAAAACTACTTACTGATAATGATCACTTAAATCAGATCAGTGCTCACCGTGTTGCGATCATCTGAAGAAAAAACTGGTCACCGTAACCAAAATTCTTCACACAAATGGTCATTTGCTAGTAGACCTACTACCACCTAAAGAAGATGTGTAGATGAATGATGTCCTTCTCCAAGACTGAAGTGCTGACCGTTAAGCCACTTTGCTGACAGACCTTCATCACAATTAGCGCTTACTCGTGCTCAAATACATTGTCCAATTCTATTGTCACAAATGGTCATTTGCTAGTAGACCTACTACCACCTAAAGAAGATGTGTAGATGAATGATGTCCTTCTCCAAGATTGAAGTGCTGACCGTTAAGCCACTTTGCTGACAGACCTTCATCACAATTAGCGCTTACTCGTGCTCAAATACATTGTCCAATTCTATTGTCACAACTATCTCGATCAATGTGTTTTCACCTTCTGCAGTAGACGTTTCTTGATCACTCTTACAGTGCACTCTCCACAGACCATTAATTATAAGTATCCGACATGCTGACAGTTCAACGTGTTGTGTTATTCGTTGCAAAGGTTCTATTCTCTGAGTCACTTTCAGTCACAATATATATCATTTACAAAGTGCTCAATTGAAAAATAGACACGCGTAAACACATATCTTCCTTTTTCCATTGGTGAGCGTGTAGCACTTACACCTGTCAGCATTTACGTAACCACCTATCTAATGAACAACCTTGTAGCTTCCCATTCTACGTAATGATAGTTTGCTGCTCTGCCATATTCTTTAAGAAAACTGAACAGCACATGAATCAGAAGACGTTGAGACTTTCGTCACATTCGTTTGTTGTGGACGTGAATGTTTGACATGCAACAGATGATAGTCTGTCGACCGGACTAACTCCCGTTTTCATCAGACCCGACTATGTGTAAATATCTTTTTCAAATGAACGAAGAATGAGGCCACATGACAAATGGTGTTTTCCCTATGTAGTGCATACAGAAGTAAACACAATGTCGTAATGTTTGACAATCGGAGCATCCCAATTTTGTCTTGTTTATCTCTCATTTCAACACATGGGAGGGTGTTGGTTTTGCGTAAATCGTGCTCACAGCTTATTAGGGGTAGCAGTTCTCCTTATTGTTTGACTAACTCCTTCGGATGTGAGTAACTGTGGCTTTAGTCATCTTAAGCTCGTTGCCTAAAAAGGTGTTAACACCTATCATTGGGTCCGTCCGGATTTGCTGACTGACCGCTGTGATAGACAATGTTACATAATTGTCAAACCATCAATTTGCTCACTGTAACCGATGAGTAGCATGTTATTAGAAATATTTCAAGCAAAGTTGTTCATTACATAGATTACTGATGAGTAGTCGGGGATTTGGTTAATTTTCAAGTTGAACATCACCCACAATCGATCGCAGCTGTCGCATCCCCATAGACTTTCCAGTCGGCCCCTTTCGAAAAGAAGCACTAGACTCGAGTTTCGCTCTCATTAGAGCTCGTCAGTAGTGCATATCATCGCCACCGCCGGGACTTGAACCACGGACATGCTGTTCATGAGGCAACCGTGTTTACCACTGCGCCATTGACCTCACGGTAGGCACGACCGAATTATCATATGTGAACACTCAACCACTTTCGCTTGTGAGTCAATTAACCAAATCCCCGACTACTCATCTGTAATCTAAAATATCGCCTAGCAGGTTTAATGAGATCGGAGATCTCGACCTGTCTAGGAAGTCCTAATCGCGGGGTTATCGATTGGAGTTAACAGACAGTAACTGTGTCTCCATTTCGAGACGATCGGGCAACCTGATCATTACTCACAAGCGAAAGTGGTTGAGCGTTCACATATGATAATTCGGTCGTGCCTAACATGAGGTCAATGGCGCAGTGGTAAACACGGTTGCCTCATGAACAGCATGTCCGTGGTTCAAGTCCCGGCGGTGGCGATGATATGCACTACTGACGAGCTCTAATGAGAGCATTACATAGATGTTGATCATGTGAATGGTCGCAATCCGTTGGTTCTTACTTCACCTTTTATGAGCTTCAAAAATACTTTATTTGAGAGTAAAATTACATGCAACTTTAGCGCAGTTAAGTTAGTTTAGAGTTACAAATCAAACATCATTCAAGAGATTTTGAGTTTTTGGATCTAAAGGTGAGGCATCTATTTATTTCCCCTAACGAGAACTGAATTTCATGTGTACGAATTTTATGTTTACGTCTTGAACTCGAATGCATGTGTCCTTGAAAGAAAGAGGCCAAATTTCGTAAAAGTAATGAGATCAAACGTGATATTTGAGCTTTTAAGGCCGGTATTCTGTCTTAGTCTTGTCTCTTGAGAATCTCAGTGTGTGTTGGCAATGGTATTAAGCAAAACTGTAGAGTATATTCGAGAATATTACTGTTTTGATTATAATTATAATAAGTTCTTAAGTTAGTATGTCGTTACATGAGGGAAAGACAGTCTGGCATTTGAGTTCCTGTTCCCATCTTTTAGTCAAAGAAAAATTATTTTGAACAGTTGACAAATGTAAAAAAAAGGTGAATGGAAGCCAACAAAAAAACATTCCAATGAAGCTACTGGTATGCAATCTTATCAGCAACAAATATGTCAAAACGTTGAAACAGATATGCGCATTTACTAACCTGTGGAATTAGGTTAGAATGCTGACTGATAAACTTGAGATGCAATTCATACCATGTATGTTTACATGTGGCAAACATTTTGAACTTATAGCCGATTCAGCTATGGCCACATAGCTGGACATCATGAATAGTTGTGAAGTAGTTTCCTTTATGGCATAACCTATTCACTGTGTAACTCAGTTTCAGCCAGACTCGGATGTTTGCCCCTGCTTGATAGGAAGAGATAGGCCAGTGGATGACCCGAGATGTGGAATATTTTCCAAGTAGAACTTAAAACTCTCCTAAGATGTCGGTAATTCACTGAGAATTGACCTAATTCTGTTAACCTGTCTGGGTGAGGGATTTTCCTGAGCGATATACTCCTCTCAGTGTCACATCTATGAACATCTATGAACATAAGATGACAACAGGCTTGTTTGTTCGTTTTTTTTGTGTGACTGAAGCGTGTAAGTAAAAACATATTGACGAAGACTTTAGGGTAAACCGTTTCACAATTTCTTCCTAAGGTATGCAATATCATTTGTGCATCGTCTGGCCGTAGCTATCACATTTATTGAAACACAGAATATCTATCACAAGAGCTCCTAGGTATCGTTTGTATACTGATGCAAGTCACTTAACATTGTCAAAGTAGTATTTAGCACCATTTTGATGACAAATGTGCATTTGTTTAGAGTGAATGTCGTTGTATTCCGTAAACCACTAGCCTAGACATTTCAAATTACTCTGCGAATTTTATACATCTTCCGGATACTGTCTAACTCACCACAGTTTTGTATCATCGGCATACAGCGGCATCAGTGTTTTGACGACAATGGGTAATTCAAGAACAAAAGCAGTGCACAGGAATCCTTAGACTGATTTGTACAGAACACTGCGTGACTCCCGTCCATTCATCTTGACGGTAAACCAACGTTCAAACTGCATTTGTAATAGAAAGTCAGGCTATAATTGTGAAGTCCCTGTTGAAAGACCGAATGATGAGTTCTTTAGGTGGCCCTAGAACAATCAAGATAGATCACAAACCATCAATCCTACGTTGGTAGTCTTCTCCTGAAAGTTATGAGTACTCAGAAAGTTTGTAACGCACATCTACTTCTCAGTACATTTTTTTTCTTTGTTCTTCTATATTACTCCGGACATCGTCACCTAGTAAACTGTGCAACGCATTTTAACCGTTTGATCGATCAGTTACTGGATCAGTCCTGTACTTATCTTTGGAGACAAGTGTGATTTTGACTTGCCCCCAGGTTTTCGGTGGACGGCCAGTTAATAAGCGACAATGAAAGTTCACTGTTATCGATTCCGTTGATTCCGTAGCACAGCATTTTAGGACGACACGGGATATAAATTCTGGGCTGGATGAGTCGTGGGTTAACACATCGCTTAACCTGATTCAGACTTGCGATATGAAAATGTGGGATAACTCAATTAACTTGCCGCCTATGTACTCGAAATTTTCTCATGCTTTATGGTTGCTTGCGGTTAATCCAGAATTTTGACCGTTTTTAGATTTCCACTGACAAATTCACTAGGGGTTTGAAGCTAAGAAGTACCAGCGAATTAACCACAGATCAGCTTAAGGTGAATCTATCGGTTTTATAAAAGCCTGTGTTAATAACAAAATGTTTTCCTTACTACATCAGCCCTGAAATGATCGTTCCCCATGACACATTTATCAACTGTCTATTCAGCCGGTGTCGGTTCCGTGCGATTTTATTTCATGGGTGTCTCTGTTTCTTACTTTACTTCACTGGAACACGGTCGTTAACGGCTATACATTTTCCCCAAGACAACCTGCGGTGATGATCTAGGTTGAGTGCGATACTGAGACCAGGCCGTTCCGCTTTGATGATCTGTCACTTTTTCTGGAAAATTCACTTTGTAATAAGCCTACGGATCTGTATTTTGAAGAATGATTGCTTAGTTTTATATAAGCAACCAAATTTAATTGTATAGTGGTCATTTTGATCAAGTGGAGATGTAATTTTTACCTTGCCAATCATGTCAACTTCCTCTATATGTATATTATCAGGACCAGGTTGATCTTTGATTACCGGCTATCTGGTTGTATTAAAGTAGTCCAGTTTCCGTTATTACCACAAAAATCTACCAAGCGAGGAAACATGTTGCATCGGTAACTAGAAAGTTCGTGAAATGTAGCTCCAAATGAATAAAGCCCTCTGATTTTAAGGTTTTAATTTAGTCTAAATGTGATATCGCAAGCAAAGCGTTATACAAGACATTGCCAGTTACCTTGTGCTCAAAGAGCTGTCTGTAGGTCACACCAGGCAGATAAGCAAAGTTCCAAATAACTCTGAACACCTATCACCTCAATTCAAGAAGATGCAGTAGTACCCATTTAAATGCGAGCTCAACGTAATGACCACAACACCTTTTTATTGAGTTGTTTCCTATCACTACAAACCAGTTATATCACAGACAAACGATTCATTGTGTCACCTTTTCTCTATGCTCTATTTCTTCGTGATGCCTATTGTAGATGTGTTTTGTAGCGTACAAAACTTTCTTAGCTCGCACAGTTCGTTGAGGAGTAGTGTAGCATTTATATAATAACAGTATCAGAAGGCAGTTTCACTGCCTGCAGCTAACATACCGAATGAATTTACTCGATGGGATTCAGAGACTGAGAAATGCTCGGTCTGCTTGATGTAGCCGAGGCCATCACTCATTTTTGGAATGGTTGTACGTCAGAGCTTTCGAACTGCACGATTGGATTCGTTCGTCATCTAAAGCATACTCGGAGAGAACCTTGTCGAGTTTTGTGATGTTTTTCCGGTCTATCAGAATGGTATTTGATCTCGATAGACAACTTTTAGCTCAACTATATGAGCAAGTCCTTTTATTTATTTCCCTATGCAAGTTTTCTGCAGCATTCGAGGCACGCCAACCTAGGCAAAACATGTTGGCCGAGGCAGTCGATTTACGTCAGTGACTGTTAAATCGAAGAGACCAATGAACGTTGCTACAAACCACCACTTTATTGGACCATGTACTACTTGAATAAGTACATCAGAGTTTTTTTATGTCAGGCTCATTACATACGGTAATATTTTTGCGTCTGCGTTCATCAAATCCTTGGGCATCGGTTATCAGTTGCTCGCAGATGTATTTACATTGACCAGTTTGTATTCTATTAAGACTGTTTGTTCCGATGTGACTGACTTGTTGTACTACCACTGACCCTTCAAAGTTAGCTACGGTATAAAAGTCAACAGATGATAAACATAACTGTAATCAGAATCAGAGTCTTCTCATTGCCTTCAAAGTCGTCCTAAGACGATGTCAAGATGACCCATCTGGGCAGAAAAAATGCTCTTCTGTTAAGTTCCTCTCAAATTATCAGCATTACAGAGCTACTGTTAGACAGATTGAACAGAATTATCCACCGATCCACAACATTACGCGATTCAAGTCACCACATTCGAAGTGTGAGTACTATACTATATTTATCAGCTTTAGGTAAGTTGTTAGAATTCTTCTGGAAGAAACGAATAGAACAGTAAAGAACAAACTTGTAACTGAAAATAAATAGAAGCGATTTCGCAATGTGATAGATCCGATTAATAGCAGATTTCAACTTCCTACTTTCATCGCTGCCATTGGTCCTCCTATGTTAGATTGATTAATGTATATCTACTTCTTCGGTACTAATTTTATTTACAATTTTTCCACATGCACCTTACAGTGAACTTGATTTATAATGTAAACACGCTGGACCGAATTGACATATTTAACTTCACAGCTATTTTTCATCAGATCACCAGACCAAGGGAATTCCAACTGTAAGCTTTTGTTTGTTTTTTAGTAACGCTCGTTAAAAATCGTAACAGGTCAGGCTCTGTTTGGTTTTGAACATTGTTTGCCCTACCTGAAGAGTATCTTTAAGAATACAATCGAACACAGTAGACGATTTGTTTATCGAATGAAAATAACATCATCTCACTTCAGTATAACCATATCATGTTTACATCTTATTAGTAGGGCGGGTTTGTTCCACGCAAACTGAACACATTTAAAACTGATCCTATCTGACGCACTTCCATAGATTTCTCACTCAAACCTTTTCTGAAAAAGTATTGCACTCGAGCTTTGCCTCTACTAGAGAACGTCAGTAATGTATGTCTCTGCAATGGCTGAAATTAAATTTACGGCCATGTTTACCTGGGAAAATCTGGTCGATCCCTGCATCAGTGACTTCACATTAGTCAGGACCAAATTATCATATACAGACGCTCAATCACAAACGCCTGTTCATATTGCTTCCATTGTCGGATCGTCTCAATAGGAGATTCATTAACTGTCCAGCCAATTCCAATCGATGACCCTATGACTAAGACTTCTCTCCAGTTCGAAATCACATAAATCCTTAACTCATCGGGCGATAATTTCATTACTGATGGACTCATCGTACGGAAAGTTGTTTTCTGTGTAGCCCACATGTAATGCAGTGTAAAATAAAAACGATAGTGGCCAAAACAATTATAGATTTTTAATCAGTGATCATTTGTGGCAGTTAGAATCATTCATTTTGGAATCTTACATTCATGACCAATGCAAACGGTCAATGAGATAGGTTCTGTCCATACGGATAAATGATAGTCAAGAATGGCATATTTTTCCGTAGTGTGCCCCTATTACGGAACGGTCAAACAAATCGAATATTTTGTAAGACGGTTACGAAGATGTGGTGTACGCTACTGTAAATTTGTGGTTGATGAATCAACCCCCATAAACTTTCTAAACCGTGCATGAACTAATAAATTCTGGTTTAAAGAGGGAAACTCATAACCACGTGTGATCATTTACCCACAGAGACATTCACTTCAATTTCTGAAATTTTGTACATATCGTCATTCTTTAGCTTCATATGTACAGCTCTTCCAGACATCAAAATGTTTCACGCAATTTTGAATTGTAAACACTTGTCAGATTTATTCATTGGTATGTGAAACGTAATCTACTAGACAACATTAAACCGTTCATCACAATAGAATAATTGGATAGATAAAGTCCTGTTGTAAAGTCTCCAACTTCTCGGTGTAGTTTTGTAGTTCAGATAGTAGATCATTAAACGTGTAGGAAGATATCGCTTCTGGCATTTTATTGAAGCCAATATGGACTCAGTTTTCTGACACTCTGTCCTATTCGCAATTAACAAGTCCGTCAAACTATTGATAACAGTGAACGTCTGCTTATTACTCATGGAAGTAGACTTTGATTGATAGAGTAGTGTGAGAATTTCGCATTTTCTACAGGCAATGTCAAAACTACCTAGCACGATAGATATATTAAAGATTTGCTCTCTTTAGACTGGATTTTAATTATTAGGACCTAAATTAAAAATGTCATTTGAGAATGTTAATAGAATCATAATTGTGTACAACACATATTTGGTCACTCAGTTTAAACACTGATGATCAAAATACCTTGCGCGACTGAAAGCTACAGTTTATGAGCTGTGGAATGGAACATCTAGTATTCTAAACAAGTGTCTCCAGTGCCAATAAAATGTGACTTTTTCTACATGATTCTACAAACTGTTCATAACGATGTGTCTCATATCCAGTTGCAGCTGACCTTTTGTCTGTAAAGCACTGTGGTGCTGATTAGTTGAAGTTACACATAGGTATTTTAGTAGTCAGATCTCAACTTTTCTCGTTTCGTTCCTGAATTTACAAACTTAAGTATAAATCACTAATGTAATGATGTATGCTATAGCAATGCTGAGATCCAACAAAATAGTTAAACAACTTTGTAAGCTGAATAATTATATGTTTAAGGAGGTGTTCTAATGTTGAATTCATGCAGGTTTCAAAGTAGGTTCTATTGTAATAAAGTACAAAAACACACGCGAATGTAACTTCTGTGTTGTCATAGCCAACCAACAGACTCGTGAGTATGATGGATTAAGCGGATATTCGGAGATATTGCCTGTTCCCAGTTTTAGCAGAAGATCAAGCCTAACTTTTTTTTGTGATAACAGTACGTACAAAGTTCCTATAGGGTAGGCGACCTAAATGACATTTTTTTAAACTGCACTTTACCTTCGGAATTTTCCAAATCCATTGCAATGATCCTTTAGGCAGTAAGCATTTGAAACTTCCTAACTATATTTCTCCATCACTGTAGGCACACCGCATCAAATGTAAGCTGGTTATTATCAAAGTTTCCAGGTCTAGACAACAGCAGTTGATGTCGCTCGGGTTCGAACCCGTCAGGTAACCAAGAAACTCTCCCCCTCCCCGATTTTGCAGTCACCTTTTTCTTTGTACGGAAATTACGGCATATGCAACCTGTTTACATATATCATACCTTCATCCGCCACAGTATTAAAGATGTGAATTGCCAGAACTAACGTCACAGTAAAAATCAAATGATATATTTGCCTTTCAATTCAAATTCACAAAATCAACCTTCTGTTCCAAAACGTCGCGTGTCATGAAGGCTTCATCCGCTTAGGTGATCGGTAATTTATGCGGGAACCCACTTACCTTGTCTATTTACGTCCAAATCGACATACTTTCGTTTCTTCTTGTTGAGATTCGACTTGTTTGTTACGATGTATTATTTTCAGACTTAGATAGCCTATAAAAGCCAAAATGAAATATTCAACTCTCCGTTTTCAGCCATGGTCATCCAACTAAAGCCTTGAAAACACCATATTCACACCTTTCACTAGGTAACCGTGAAACAGGATATGTTCATAGTTTTCCCGAACTGTACACAAATGTCAGAGGAAAGGGTCCGTATGTTTACATGGTCGTCACGATAGCAACTTGTCATACCCTCTGTGTGATTGTCGTTTGGCTTAAAGATGTTTGCCAAGGGTATTTGTTGATAGACAGTTTCACCTTGGCTGATTGACATACAATTGTTGACGTGTGTGTCTCGTTAGGGAGGCATGTCTTCACTATTTCCATGTCAGAGTTTATATTAACGAAGAATGGCATGACTAGTTTCATGAAATTTACGGAAGTTCTCGAGTTGAAAGCTGCCGTTAGTGGTCATGTGTGAACAAAGTCTATTATCGAACGTGTTTTCCAAATACAACTCAGTTATCTGTTTTGGTCGCTTAGTTTCATCTGTCTGTTTCAACTATATTGACTGCGGTGAATCTTAGTAGGATTGATTGTGTTTGATAGTAATATTTTATCTAGCAGTTTTCCGTGACTCACCATGCTGTTTGCATACACTCTCCCTACCGAGTAAATTTACCGCACCCCAGTCTTTTTATAATCCTTCTGTTTAGCTAAAATCCGAGAAGTCCATTTTTTTCAAAATCAGACTGCTTGAACTTGGTACATTTGAGACCATCCTAAACCAGTTGTAGAAGACTTATATGGGAAGTTTAATGGCAAATTTTAATTAACCAATTGTATTTATTTGCAGAAGAGTGTAGAAAGGCAAACCACTACACTCGTCTTGTGTAGTTTATTAATTAAATCATAATTTAACTTACGGCATTGATAGAACACAAAAACAATGTTATATGTGTACTTCATTTCGTAGGTATATAACCAGTAGTTAAGCGCAAGTGTCATTTGGTTTCGGTCACTGTAACAGACTAATCCAAAACAAATGCCGCTAACCGTATAAACCGTTCCTTTTCGATCGGGTTTACGGAATAGTCGACAGATTTGTCTTATATCCCTTGTGATCTCAATGCAACAGTTGGTTGAGATATACATTATAGCACTTCAAATTAAAGCAAATGAGATTTATTTTATTCTGATAAAAAGATTTACAGTGAAAGTAAATTTGCAGGGAATTAAATAAAGGCCTTTATGACTGTGTGGTTTGTTTTTCCTCTATTTTCACATCTGTGTATGCTAATTTCCACCCCTATCTTGTACTCGGAGTTGCATTCTGTGTAAACAGTGATAATGTCTTCGGGTAGAATGCATTCCATAAACCAAACAAATCCTATTCAATGTGGATGGAATGATGAACTGAACATAAGATTTGATCACTTTAGCCAAACAGCTTGATAGCCGACAGACCAAAGTGATCATGTGATTTCATCTACTCATTTTTGATTTACACGAATAATATTGATGCATTTTTGTCCTAAATACAAAAACTCTCGTACAAAATGCTGTGCTTTATGTTGTCCAGAAAATGAAGATTGTAGGCTGGAAATTAGTTGAAGCAATCCCAAAAGTAACTTAGTGAGACGACAGCACATACAGGAAGATTACTAAGGATAGTACTGAAATGTTTTAAAGCATGGCAGTGAATAGTAATTTGTGTTAATGAATTAACAACCATTCGCGGAGTTCTTGAACAAATTTATGGTTAGAAACAGACCGACTGTTTCCACGGCTCGCCTTTATAAGAAATTAATCCTGTATTAATTTCCAGTAATTTTAGCTCACACACTTCATACTACTGAGTACCTACAGTCATTGTTGAATGTACAGTCATTTGTAGCAACGAGAATAAATTGATCTTTTGATACAATTGCCCAATTTTGCCCGTAAAAAATGATATTTCGCGATCACAAGACAGTCAAACCATACTCTGTCTAAATGTTCGGTTGATCACCTAGCTTGATAGTTAGACTACAATTGTTTCGTCATCAAACGGAATGACATCCGCATTTGACTAACTCTTGGACTTCACGGAAAACAATGCACTGGATGTAATTCTTTAGTACAGGTAATTTCAGTAAGGTTGTTTTAAGCTTTAGGGATTTGCTCTTGCAAATTCATTTGGCATTCTTGTTCATTTATTGTTTACAAATGTGATGTAGTCAAAGGTCGTGTTTTCAATCTCAGGTTACTGGGATAAGGTAATTCTTGTTGAGAAAATATACTAGTGGGGGACAGGGTTCTTATTTTACTCAACTAAATCAAAACGTTCTAAGTGATGACAACAATGTTTTCTATCGTGGGTTCACGCTTTAGCCGGCGGAATATGGAAATACTGTTCTAGTTGATTGTTTGAAGCTAAGTTACGTCAAGTTTTGTTTGGACAACACTATCGCCTTCTATGTTTTTGTCATTACTGTTCAACTGCGTGCTAGAAATCTTATCAAATTATTCAAGTTTGTATACCATCATTATCCAAATGCTCGGTCTGTTTATCTCCTACATTAGTTTTAGGGACTGGCAGGGATACGGATGTGCTAACTCGATTTACAATTCACATAGCTCTAAACCGAGTCTGCTAAAACAAAAAATAGTATAATATTTGATAATGGGAGTGTGGACAGGAATGAGAGGAAGGGAGGCTCTTCAGACTTATGTCTTAATGGACCTAAAATATACTTACGTAATTTTCAGACTACTGCTGATAAGATTATCTAATTGGACGGGGATCATTTGTAACAGCGAACCGTAAGCATGTTTGTAGATCTATTATAGACTGTATTAAAGTGTGTAACTGTGCTTAATCTAAAGTTGTTTCACAAATAATGTGGTTCTATTGCATTCGGGTGCTTTACTGGGACTGCAATGAAATTGACTGCAATTACTGCTTTGTACGAATGGTGCCTGAGCCTGGATTTCTTCTCAGAATATGCTGTACGTGCTTTGTAGACTACAAATAATTCACTGAATACTCCACAGAGGAATTCGGCAGTCACCAGGCTAAACTAGACAAGATAATCTTCTGACCAATAAAGCACATTCGAAGTAGGAATTTGGAGTTCACCGAAATACACATAAATCCTATTTCTAGTAAATTTCTAATGATTTCACAAACAAAGAGGATAAAAACAAGTGGATTTGGTCAACGGTGAACAGGTTCTCCTCATTTTTGATACAAAATTTTGGGGTGGATAGAAATTGCTTACGAAAAACCAGGGATACACAAAAATACGACAAACAGGTCAAAGCATTCAGTGTCAGTCTTTAGCGACCATAAAACGGTCATAAAATAGCGCTTAATCATTATAGTCAGGCATACACACACATGCACACTCAGATACAAATGCACTCGGGCTATGAAGTCACTAGATAGCGTTCAGTTGTTGATATACCACAACAACGTCAGATTGTAGAAGCCGTGCACTCCGATAGTATGCGATAGACAACGGTACGGCTAAATCTAGACAGTGACAGGAATATATCATCCGGACTCCTCTAAGATAGTTGTTCTTTTCTCTTACTATAACTTTGATATATCTTGAACCATTGTTTCTACTGGCATGACAGCATTACCTTCCAGATTATGGTGTTAGTAACAAGGTGCTTTGTCGTTAATGATTTTTTACCTAACAGATGTTTTGTTGACAACTGTATGAAAGCACTGGATTTCGTCAACGGGAAAATCGCTAACAAGCACGTTTCCGAGAATATAAGTTAGCAGAAAGAAGGTGAACAGATGAGTAACCTGATCGGAATAATTGCCCCCCAACAATTCTTTCAAGTCAGCATTTTGTCTGAGCTCTTCATACAAAAATGATTCGCGAGGGATGTATAGCTTTACAGTCGAAAGTTCGTATAGACGATGGTTTAGAGGGTTAATGGGTTCTATTGTGTCATGTGCGCTTGGTGCCGATGTTATGAAGAATGCGGACCGTGGTAAAGAAGTGCTCGTTGGATAACGTATTTCAGGAATCGAGGTAAGTCAACGCATTGCAATTTGCGGATACTTTGAAGAAATTCGACATTTGAACAATAGGCATAGACGGATAACACATTCTGTTATAAAGTCGGTCAGTGTAACTGAAGGACAGCAAATCCATTGTGACAACACGCCATTCAATCCTATATAACGAGGTTTAGGCGACTGATACGAAGGATGAACGTCCTTAACACTATGTGGTCAAAAGAGATTAACAGAAAGTGGAACTACGGGATGTTGGACGGACAAAAAAGTTCATATGAGGGTTTATTCAAAGATGTCAGCTAGACAGTAATAAAGCTGACTTGTCTTCCATCCATACAAACGTCAGTAAACATTACCAGGACTGTCTGAAATTAATTGGCGGTCTTCAGGTCTCTTCACCATTTTTGTTAACTCACCTTAAAAACTGTAACACATGGCAACCTCATCAGCCTATTCGTAAACAGACGTAAGAAATATACTAGGCAATGTTTTTAACAACTACAAAGTCTATACACACCATCTAGTTGATTAACATCAACCTGACGAGTTTGTGAAACAGACTTATCGGATAATCCCTTTTGCATAATGAGTGGAAAGTATGACAATCTATTTTCCTGAGAAATTGGTTATAGATGTTTAGGAAAGTTGGATGTAACTCCGGCGAAGAACAATTTGTAGTCTAATTTTAACCAGATAATCATAGGAGCGGTGAGTGTGTATATGACTAAAATTTGTAACAATCCTAACAGTAAACATAACAAGAGGTCAGTGTGACCAATCGAAATAAACAAAATTACAAAAGGAATTCCAACTTAAAATGAGAAGGTTTTTTAATGCCAGACCAGGAAAATGAAACTCTAAAATTTAAAGAAAATTCATTAATCTGAAATGAAGAAGTTGAGAGAGAATAAGGTGGAATATCAACATATTTAATTCTGATACATGTTCTCGTAAGTTTATATAGATATATAAATATATATATCTGAGTAGGTTAGTAACATTTGAGTTGGTCCACTGCAGCCTGGTTTCCAGACGATCTGATATTTTTGAGGAAGTACATAACATACTCATTTACGCTAATGTATTGTGAAATTGTTGCATTAATTTATCTGCGGAAATCGTTAACAAATTCAATTTAACACAGTTAGTTTAATGGTGAAACATTGGAAAATTGTTCTGTTACTTTACGATTCGCATGACTTTAGTGAGCATCTTCAGTGATGTGTTGAGATTGCCTTCAAAAGTAATTAGTAATCAAATTGGGACTTGTAATAACTTTAGTGATCTAAATAGTTGAATATTTTTCGACATTATATATATAACTTCAGCAATAAAACCTTAATATTTTGCACTACTGTTGAGAATTACGCGTAATTCGAGGGTTGTTCTATCAGGATATGAGCTCTCTTCATCCCTTTTAGGCCAATTGTTTGAGCAATTCCAAGCAAATTGTGATTAGCGGTTGATCACTAAACGGAGGGTTTATTTTTTAACCAAATCTACCTTACTCTCTTCCTGAAAAAATGTGTCCATACTGTCATAGCCCGTGACACAGATTAGTTGCCATCATCAATACTACTAATGTGACCTAGAAGTTTGAATACCAGTCTTAAAGAGAACACCTAAATGTAGTTAGCAAATAAACACTAAGAATGTGAACATATACAAAACTACCATTGAGTTTTTCGAGGAGTAACAAAAAGTTTGTAAGTTTCACACAAACGGAATTCTGTAAAGCTTGCTTAACGAAGTGATGTGGAACAGTGACTCGTTTTGATCTAGTTTACCAATAAGAAGAAAATACTCGTTATTCTGTGTATATATTCCGCTTATCCTCATCGATTTCATACACAGAATATACACTGTATATATAATATAGTTGTCGTAACGAAACATGCGTGGACGCAGTTCAATAAAATCACAGACAGCTTTTGCATACAAAACATAAAATCTCTGCTTAAAAATCGTCCCACTGGAAAGCACTGACTTCCATTCCGTAACGACATTATGAATATGTTGGTGGATTCAACCGAATGACCTTGTATCAACTCACCGGCAACAACTAGTAGTGTTAGAGTTTCAGTTACCTTGATATCAATTGTAATGGGTTGTATAATCACTTGAACTAACCGTTTTGGAATGTGTTCAGTCGTCCGTGGTATCAACTTCCGATCCGTTCTGCACATAAATTGTCACAGCAATCGAAACTACTAGCGTACTAAGCACACAGATCAAACGAACATTAAACTCTGATGTGAAAGTTCAGCCCATTGGTAGACTACAACAGATATGGCTCCGCAGCTGAATAATTTGCAATGATTAATCGATTTTATTCATGATAATTTCAGCCGAGTGATCGTTGTTAAATTGCAAAACTGCTGAAACCTCCTTTTTCTTGGAAGCTCATTATGAAACATTTGTCTGCTTTGAGTACTGACAAATGTTCCCAAATATCCGTTTCTTCTTACAGTCCTTTTAAGAAACACCTTTTCGTGCCCCACATCTATGGTATTTGCTCAATTAGAAGCGTTTTGATTACACCTTGTTTAGAAGTGACTGGTACAAATTTAACAAAAGTCAAGTCAACTCCATATTGATCTATGAGAGATTTTCTTCTGCTGTAGGCCTTCAAGACAGCACTTGCGTAAAACATTAAACTTGAAAGACTATTGTTGTAGTCCGATTACTGTGACATGGAATGTTCGGGAGAAATTTATTAAAACTGGCTGGAAATACTAAAGCATTCTCTTCTGTGAAAAGTAAATCACAATCAGTATACCCTGCGCTGCCAACGAATAAAAAATGCTTGACTTGCAATGGCACTTCATGCGATATTTTTAGTTTAAACCAGATCAAATATGTCTCTCTCAGTTGGTTTTGGTATCACGTATGAATCGTGTGTTCGGTACATCATGTGCGTGCAAGTGGGAAACATAAGTGTTTACAATCATTAACAAATGAAATAAGTCCGAGTTAAGATCACCTGAAATATGTAAAAAGTACATATACTGAATATACTTACAACAGATTGATCGGGTGTTAATGAGATGAACATATAATGGTAATGTTTGAAACTACTTGGACATAATTGTTGCTGGGAAGCCTTGATATCTGGGCAAATGGGATATGTAGTGACGTAGAAAGTACAGAAAAACTTATCAGTCAAACCACTTTCAACTTGCCAACTGGTTACCTCGGACAACCAGAGCACCACTTGAAGTAGACCTGGCGCAACTTATCTGTTCAGGATACCAAGTTCTAAAAACTGGAAACAAGTGAAAACAACCTGAAAGGAATTGAGCCTCACATTATGCGATTACTTTTAATGATAGTTTGCCATTCTAATCAAAATCACTCGACTGATATTTTTACGAATTCGGAGTAAACAGACGAAGCTTTGATCAAAATTGTATAATCATAAGAAAGATTGCTGAATACTGCGACAGATTGGTCAAGTTACAAAAGACCTAAAGGTGATGAATTTGACATTTTGGTCAAATTTGAAGCAGCGATGAGAACCACACTTCTTTGATTGACATTGGCTGTATCATCTGTTCCAGGAAGCCACATCGGGGGCTATGGAATGATATATTTGAATATACTCACCCAGACACCTCATGCAGTAAGTGAAGTCTTTTAAATTACCTTCAGGGCAAGTTATCTCATTAAGTTTTCTCAAGTAGTAAACGCTGGCTAATGAGATTACGTTATTGAAAACAAATTAAACAGAAATGTCATAGTTGTCTGAAAAGTCTTCCGTACAATTTGACTTCTGGTCATTCAGCAGTTTCTAGTCGTTGTTTTTTTATTTACTAACATTTGAGTTGACAGTGAGTTTTTCCACCAGATGTTCTGATTACATCCTCAGGGTCAAAAGTCTATTATGTGCAGAATCCCTATAATATTTTCCACTCTGCTGATGCTGAATGTAGGATATCGTACAACAAAATGACCGAGACCATAAAAAGATCAAAAAACATTGCGGCCAATCTAGGAACATCCGCGCCTGTCTGACCAACATCTGTGATTTCATCGTTGTTCGGTAATAGGTAGTTTAAAAATATGACGCTTAATTGTGATCATTCTGGTCAAATCGCTCCAGGTGACAAAACATCCGATGTTCGTCAATAATTTTAAAGAATTCGATGTTACTAGCCATTATTGCAAGTAGTATGATTTATATAGATTGAATATCACCCAAAAGTGACCGCAGCTGTCGCATTCTCATAAAATTTCCAGTCGGCCCCATTCGAAAACAAGCAATACACTCGAGTTTCGCTCTCATTACAGATCGCCAGTAGTATATATCCTTGCCACTGCTGGGACTAGGACTCCAGCTACGCTTTTCATAAGGCAACCATGTTTACTACTGCGCCAGTCACCTCAGGTTTAATGAAATCGGAGATTTAGAGCTGTCTATGAAGTCAACATTGCGGGGTGATCGATTGGAGCTAACAGGAGAGTAACTGCCTCCTCTCGAGCAGATCGGGCAACCTGATCATTACTCACGAGCGAAAGTGGATGAGCGTTCATATATGATAATTCGGTCGTGCCTAACGTGAGGTCAATGGCGCAGGAGTAGACACGGTTGCCTCATGAACAGCGTGTCCGTGGTTCAAATCTCGGCAGTGGCGATGATATGCACTACTGACGAGCTCTAATGAGAGCGAAACTCGAGTCAAGTGCTTCTTTTCGAAATGGGCCGACTGGATAGTCTATAGGAATGCGACAGCTACGATCAATTGTGGATGACGTTCAATCTAAGTAAAAACCGAAATCCCTTACTACTCATCGGCAGCGTGATTCAGTTTGACTTTCTATGGACGCACGGGAGCACATGGGACCATTGTTTACATGTGCGTTAAATTTCCAGACACAACGGGCATAAAACAAGCCAGGTTGTTCATCATAAGGACATCGCTTCTGCATGTGTAACTCAGCTTATACAGAAAAAATGGGTAGTATACGATCACGCCATTTAACTGTGAACTTTCCTTTTTGCTTTATGTTCTCTACTGTTTGCGTTTCCGACAGCCGCAAACATTGGAACAAAATTGGCACACACTCCTACGTTAGACATTCTAGGAAGCCTGTCAAAGACCTCCGGGAAATTTTTTAGTTGAACACCACTCGCGTTTGGTCGCAGCTCTTGCATTCAGATAAAATTTCCTGTCTGCCTCCTTCGAAAAGAAGCACTAGACTAGAGTTTTGCTGTCAAATGAGCTAGTCAGCACTCTATATCTTTCTCAAGAGCGGGACTAGAGTTCCAGTCATACTTGCGTGAGACAACTGTTTTGACCACAGTACCGTCGACTTCACATTAGGCATGACCGAATAATCGTACGTGAACATTATGAGTGACGGTCAGATGTGAGTGATCTTTAGCTTAAAAGCTAACCAAATCCTTAACTACTCTGCTTGGAGGAAGTCAAATTTCTCAGCATTTTTGGTTTACTCGCGCACCATATCACAATTGGAATTAAGTAAACATCAGTAGTTCTGAAGTGGTAAAACTTATATTCTGTTTCTGTTTGAAGGAGCTTAAGTGTAGAACCACATTTGTTATATATACATATATATATGTATATATGTATCAAGAGTGGTTCTGCAGTCATAATAATTAGCAAGCGAGATAAGCGAGCTTTCCCGACCGGTTACACAGGTGCATATGTCACTGCAGTGCAGACACGTGATAAATTGTCCACTTAATCTCATCAGTGAGATATGTAACACATTGCTGTGATCCAAGCAAACAATAAATTGTCCATTGCAATAGGAAAAAGAATATAATTAATGTAGTCTGATAAGATTTAATTGTTTGCGGCGAATTTATAATTTTTAGAAATCAAATAAATTCGGACGTGTCTAACAGTGAAAAATGAGAACGGATAGAACAGACTGACGAGTCATGTCAACTTCGGAAATGAATATATATCAATGCAAACGTGTGGATAAGGTAAACCTTATATGTGAAATTGGAATTCACCACGAATTTGATCACCGAACACATTTCCGACCATTATTTCGTTGGATTCCAGTCCTATAAAGATTACGGTATATATCGTCACAAGTTAACTGCTTTGACCGTGGAGTTCGTGATATGAGGGAAGACAAATCTATTCTTTCAGTAGATAGCCAAAATTGGTACGCATCAACGGAGTGCTTATCATATGACTTGTATGCAGTAAACCGTTCCTTCTATTACTCTCTTACATTTAAATTAACTGGTCGGTGACAGATTACAAACATCGTCTGGTTTTCAACACATTATCCTAACGTTAACTGAGGAGTACATGGTTTTCTGTCTTCATTTTACGGATCCAGAACAGCTTGTAACTCCTGCCTGACAAATGCAGAATACTCTTTAAATGAGAACTACTGGATAAACAAAGATTCTCCTACGTACCTTTCAACTAATCTATTTTGGACAGTTTAGCACCTAGATAAATCTCCTTCATTTTCAACCAACAATATCAAGAAACAGTGCATAAAATGTAATGTCGCCTACAGAGGCTTCAAACAGAAAAGTGTACTATAGAACAAATTGAAATTATGCCTGTACGCTAATGCTAAACTATGTTTCCTGCTGGTGTCTTATGTCTTGTATCTAACAAAGAATATCTCAAGAGAAAATTATTTTAGATCTATCCCGTCAACAGCCTGTCCTGGGTTAGAAGTATCTATCTTCGGTGAAGATACAATAGTGAATATTTTTCTACTATACTCGACTTTGAGATTAACGGTGGTAAATACTACCTAGTTAGGACGGATAAACATGGATAGTACAGAATAATGTAACAGGGGAAACCTCAATTTTTCTACCCAGACCGAAGCTCTGGTAGTTCAACGCAAGCAATATAAATGAGACCAGAAACAAGTTTAATTTACAGATCTTTATGAAAAATACTGATGAAGAAAAATACGTAGTCGCATTTGTATTTGGGTTTTGATTACAACGTGTGAAAATTAAACCATACATTTACCTATGTATAGAGAAGATTTACGTGGCGTTCTAAATAGATTTTTTCCGGAAATGATCCCTCTGGATTTTTATTACAATGTTGTCTGTAAACACTACTTTTGAGAGTAAACACCATCTGTGATACGTTCATACTATAAAACAGGGAAATAGAATCTCGTTGTGAGCTATTCATTTTCAAAAGGCCAGCACAAACTGTTCATAGACGCGTGCACCAGAACTCTGTTCATTGCTGTCTCAAACAACATGAGAGAGAATGCTGTTATGCTGTGTTACAAAAGCAAAACCTCGGTAGCAACAGATTGCATTAGTTGGAAATCCGTAGTTAAAATCGCCTACAAACCACTAAATAGTCTTTCAAAAAGGCTATGAAAACTGAAAACTATGGTAGAAGTTCACGAAAGAGTGAGTGTAGTATACTCTAATTCATGCCAAAATTACGAATAAACCTGCTTAGACGAAACCAGGAAAACAGCTGGAGATACATCAGTACGAAAACTATTGGGCACTGAAGTGGACTGGTCAAGCATAACACTGCGCAGCCATAGGTCAACAGGCCTAGCTGAAAGACTTCGAAGTGGAATGTGGGCCAAAGGGAAACAGGACTGATTAGTACTTGAAGCAATCTGCTCTCATAATGTCTTCTACAGACGTATCGATCTCAGCATTCTATATGACAAAGATGAGTGACAAACAGACAGATATGTTGGTAGCTTGATTCTAATTTTTTCCGTTATAAAGTACTGCTGTACGGAGTCTATCAGAGCAGTTGTGAACCTTTTTATTCAAGCAAAACCAGACGGAATATTGAAGATTACTTCAGATCTAACTGGTTCTAAAGTCAGGCGGAGTCAGTGCATTGACATCAACCGTTAGCAGTTGGCACGTTAAAATCAAATTCAGCGGTATAAAATCAAATAAGTCTTAGTTCAGCATGTCAATAAGGAAGATAGCGTGATGAATAAATCTGATACTGAACGCATTCACACTCCGGCATGGTGAATATTATGTTGGCATCCCATCTAGTGATCGGACTTCCGGATCTTTGAGCCGTCGGGTTGCGACCACACTACTGGCAGCAATCCAAATTCTTTTTCAGCGATTCTACTCTAACTAAACTACCGAGAGGTCAATGAGTTGGTTCATTTCAAGCTGCTCATTACACCCTTGGTAGTGGCTCTAGTAATCAAACAGATCTTTTAGCCGTCCCCTTTTGAAAAAGACTGAAGTTCTGTTCTCGAATGAGCTCGTAAGTAGTGCATATCCTTGTCATGTTCGCGATGAGAAATCCGGTCACATCCTCATGAAGTAACCGTGTTGACCACTCTGCCACTAACTTCATATTAGGCAAGGCCTAATTGTCATACCTTAGCACGCAAACATTTATGAAAACTTGCCACGTTGCCCGATCATCTCGACTGATGACAAACTTCCAGTCTAGTAATCTCAAATAACCTGGCGATTAGGACTTTCGACACCTATCAAACTTGCTATGCCTGTTTGACCAAGGCTTCTATTATGGATTTGACTCATCACAACAGTTCTCCATCAATCATTGTTCGTCTTTTACATTTACTATGCATGTACAGTCAAACTGTTGATCTATTTACTTTCTCGGGTGATCAGAAATGCGTCCGATTTGAGAATCAGCTATTTCAAATGGTAAACAGTGTGAAAATCCTCCATAATCAGTTTACTTTCGTTGAAATTTTGTCCAACCTTATGGAATTTGCAATTTCAATAAAACATTATCAAAGCAATAGGACTTTGCTTTGAAACACTAGAGTGACTGACTAATTTTTGTCCCCAAAAACGATCAAACAGTCCGTTAGCATTATCTTATGTCTGATGGCTTTGCTTGTGTCCGTAAAACAAAAAACAACCATCGTTACAGCCCATTGTCTAGCCAAAACATAAATCGCTATTGCTTGTTAACGTCCCATTCATGCAATCATGGAAACTAAAAATACCAATGGAGAAATATACAGAAAATGATGATAACTTGTTAACTTTCAGTTAGGCTTTGTATATAGAAACTATCAATGTATTAACTTAAGTACCGAATAAGTTGATATCCTTCGGCCTACAAACATGTGTATCTTTGCAGCGAAGTCTGGTAAAAATGAACTGTATAATTTATTTTTTCAAATATAGCGGAAGTTATTAGTTCTAACAGCACAGCGTAGAGTAGTACAATTTTATCAACCGCACTATGGCATCCATGGAAAATGGTTTCAACACAATCAGCGTATCAACGAGTTAACCATAAACTTCGTCATCGATTTAGATAACAAAACTTTTGCTATTTACATACAGTTGTTGTTTAGTAATTTTTTAACCGACCCAGTACAGTACAACTTCACGACCTTTTTTCAATCATATACATTGTTCACTATTTTTTTCAATACTCAGAGACATCCTGAAAGAAGTGTAATCTATCAAGTTTGTTAGAACAGATAAGCATTCGTGATTAGCGCAAATTACCTAAGCGATGATGTTAACAAAAACGCTAGATGATACAAACATCGGCAAGCAGTCTAAATGAGTGTTGAAGTTTGTAGATGTCAACAAATCGGACTTAGTGGTGCTGAATTTCCTATACACCTGACTGGCACTACACAAACTGTGACAGTTTTCGCACTATGCCCTTACTGTTAGTCGGTGTTGTACAGTGCACCACATGCATGACACCAGGTTGAATGTGTGAGGTCAGTTACCAGCTTGTCGGATGAATCAGTCTTTACTGACCAATAGATTACATAAGTTGCATGCAACGTTTCATGTTCACAATGATTTATCAACCACCCCACTTATCATATACATCGTTTAATTATCCTAACAGATTTTCTGATGGTTTACACGTATTTCTTAACTGTGATAAGCTTCGGAAATCTGTCCGACCAATATACAAAAGGTCCTTATCGCATTTTGCCCAGCTCGGGCATTAAGAAATCAAACAACGATGTTTTCATCGAAAGTCTCGTTCCAACTGGCCTGCAAATATTCACCTAGCAATAATAAGTGGGGTCAGAAACATTCAGCTGGATTGTGAGTAAGAAGACTTACCCAACTGAATCTGGTTAACACATGAGGTCTGCATACCAAGCTTTGAGGCACTGTTCGTGAACTGGGTTAGAGACTAGTGTTGGAAAACTTCGAAGTTGTGTGTGGTGCTTCTTAGTTCTGTCGCTTTGTGATCGAACTATCTTTCTACTGTATGGCTCCAAGGTAGTATTATACACCACCTGCCCGGGTGAGATGGTTACTAGTACGAAAGAACACGCGCACTTAAGAACGCCTGAAGAACACCGACCAGTTGATATGGTGTGGGAGATGGAAAAATCCCTGTACGACGCAGCATAGGATTCTGGTAAGTTTGATAAAAAGTTTATAGGCTGATGTGATGAAATGCGATGACCCGGGTCATCAGTTCTCTTTAGTCCATCCAACGCTATCGGCATGTTGTGTGACCGGGTTTTGGTTGTTAAATTTGCACAATTGGTTGAATTCCACATGTAGTGGGACAAACAAAGTCACAGATCTCGGTACGATGCAATTTATGAATACACCTGAAGCTGGTTGAACTAAAAACAGCATTGAATATGCACGGGTTGTTTGCGATCAAGTCGGTCGATCGATTCATAAAGATACTCGCAAACCAGAGGATGTAAACGATCCCGATGGATCAACCAGTAGGGCAAAATGAGGCTGCAGTCAGAAGACGTTGGAATAGAAGGCTTTTGTCTGAGCACACATTGAGACAATTAAAACGGTGATTTTAGAATCATATGAGTGCTAGCCAGATCAGCTTACTGATGTTAAAAGCGCTCACGTTTGCCAGTTGCTTCGGCTGAAAGAGAAATAGTAGGTAGAGGAGGAAGAAGGCGAATATGATTACTCTGGTCTGTCAGGACAGCGATAACTTCTGACAAGTCCTGGTCGATTAAATCACGGGAGATGATTGACTTGAGGGAACCAATATCGAGTCTCTGATCCAATAGACTGACTACCGGATCAACGTTATATATGTACACATATTCAGGGTTTCTGCTAGATTCGAACCAGTGACAGAAACAACATGCTTCACATTTGTCCTCTGTTACCCACTGTCTCGTAAACGATCCACCAAATGGTCCACGGACTCGATCGCCCGGGCTGGATTTTTAAGCAGTTCATTCAGGAAACCGCTAGCATCAGAGTTCCCGACGTGACGTTTTTGCTCATGTGGTACCCCACTTGCCGCATTTGAACATGTTTTTCCTGTTTTTGGGCCGATCTTAACCGGAACCCTGACTTTTCACAGTTAGGTCTTTTTTTAATTTGAATAGAGCAGACAAAAGACTGACATTACACGATTTATGCTCGAGCAGATTCCGCTGCAACTCTGCTGATGTTTACCGTGGACGAGTTAAAATGTATAAAAGTCCAAACCACAAGACAATCACAAAAGATTAAAGTTCAAAACTAGTTCAGTTGCTACCACGGCAATATCAACGTCACAAACAGTTCTTTTTGTACACACAAAATGAAGTGACGGTGTCTGATCGCAATCGCCTCGGCATATCGTAGCAAACGTTTGTTTTGAGTCGCGAACGGAACACGAAATGACTTTGATGAGTCAATCACATGTTACGTCATCAAGTGATGCTTGACAATCAATGAGGCTGGCTCCTTCCGGGTGTTTGCTATTGAGTTGCGTGACAGTTTGTTGAACCCACTTCGGAAAGTGTTCGGCAAACCTGCTTTCAAGCTGGTGCTCAGTTCTACCAACATACGGTGCTCCGCACCCGCACTTTGTATTCACAGCTTACGTTTGAATTGGCAAACTGAGGCGTCGGTTGCTTAAACGGGGGTATGGGAATTTGGGCCGTTCTGTACACAATTACTGGTTTCACAGTAGACAACAGCTGACTTTAGGCGTTGTTCAACTATTCGACACACTGTCTCCTTTGAACAGCAGTTATAAAATTACTGTCTTTTTGACGACTGTGGGTTGAGAATTATTTTGTACATTGCTGGTGTTGAATTTTCCCATAAATCTTCTCGATTAACCGGTGTCAAATAAAGTCTGTTCTATTTGACGGAGTTCATCATCCAGGGTGTTACTAGTGCAAAGCCGTTTGGCCCGGTCACATAGCGTTTGTACCAGTCCTCTTCTATATGCTACTGGAACATGGCTGTCAAAGTGTGGGTACTGGCCGGTCCACGTATTCTTTCGATGTATAGCTCGTTGAATGGATCCATCTATTCTCTTAATTATGTTGATATCCAGAAACAGCAGTCGGTTATTATCCTCACTTTCTAAAGCGTAGGGAATGTTTGGGTGTAAACAGATCATCTGGTCTAGCAAATCTGTTGCCTGTATCCGATCATTTATGACAAGTGTCATCAACATACCTTTTGTAGAGGACTAAACTGTCCAATTTCCTCGCCATTTGATTTTCCAGTTTGGCCACAAAGATATCGGCTAAAACTGGACAAAGTGGACTGCCCATCGCGACTACATCAATATGACGATAAGCCCTGTGTTGAACATTAAAGCTTACGTTAGATGTACACAACAAAAGTAGACGTTCTACTTCACTTTTCGGGATTGCAATATTCATCTGCTCTTAAGTTATATAGGATAGCAAAAAACCTGATAGTTTATTTCAATGGCATATTTGTGAACAACGATTCTATGTCCAAATAAGCCATATCTGTGTCAGACATGTTGAGATTTTCTAACAGCGTGGCTAGACGAAAATAGTCTTTAAGGCAGTATAATTTGTCAAAGAATCTTGTACCGGTTTCAGTAATTTTGCCAACCATTTGGTCAGTTTATTCTGTGGAGAGTCGGACATAGCCAATATTGGTCATAACGGAATTTCAGACTTGTGCATTTTGGGGAGTCTGTACATCTGAGCAATCTGACTTCCACACGGTTTGAGGTTTTAGAAAGTGATGGTGTCTATGGGACTTCCTTCAAGTAGTAGCTGTAATTCTTTGCTAACCCGTCTTTCTAAGTCTGCTGGGTTATCAGTTTTCTGGTTCATCACAGATCGTGAACGATCACTAAGGGTTGAATCCATTTTGTCGATGTAGTCCGCGCGGTCCATTACTACTGCTCCAGATCCCTCGTCAGGATGAAGAATGATCAGATTTCCATTAACGCGTAGGGGACATTTCTGACGACTAGGAGTGATTCTAAACTGGTGCTCAGTGTCGACAAGTTTTGCTTTGAACCCATTCCTATTATGTTGTGGAACTGGCTGGAGTTCAGAGAGCTGCTCCAATTGTGCCTGTGTCTTTATAGCATTTATTTTGGTATGGGGAATACATAATGTTAAGCCAAGAGACAATGCCTCTAGCTGAAACTTGTCCAATTCTATTGAAGACAAATTCATTACATATTTGTTTGGGTCCTTAGGAAACCGTTCCTCTACTAGATCATGATTCAAAGAATTTTCGAGCTCGCTTGCACTGGACAGCTTAGTTCTTTTTACGGCAGTGCAACTAAAATGTCCGAACTTAAATCGACATACCAAGGAAAAATCATCAAATCTGTAAAAACGACATGTTAGTTAGGCATATATATGTACCAAAACTTGCTAGTAACGTTATGTCCCTCTCAATAAACCTATTTAAACCATGTTAAACACGACGCTCAGTTTGTTGGCCCACATTCGTACCAAATTTGGTGTAGATATTTTATAAATTTAATATGCTTTCGTTTTCAAAAGATTACTACTACTTATCAGTAGTCAAAACTTGGAAGTAAAATTGATAATCCTTGTTGCACAATTTGTGTAATCGCAAATCTCTGTACATTTATAGATGCTTTCATGAAACAGGCTAACTTCTTGTAACCAAATCAAACCCAACAAACCATTTGTAATAGAATGCCAATCGCCAGTGTAATGTAGGAGCGATAAATAGCATAGGGTGAACTCCTGATCTGATAACATTAGCGTTGACATATTTAAGACAACTGACTTATTTATCAAGCAAAACACTTTGGATGCAGTAGACATGCAGAATTGATGGTGATTCAACAGTACGTGATGACTTACGTCGGCTGCTTGCATTCCAGTTTGTTGGTTGTTAGTAATTCATTGCCTAATTATGCAGCCTGGCGTTTACTCCAGTTGGATATGATTTCCCTAATCCTAAGTTGTAGTTATGTTTTTTATCAATGTGATAGTCTCCGAATCTAGGCTGATACTGGTATATAGTGTACAGTTGTGCAAAAGTATATATCGACTATTTGTCTACAGGATGGGATGCGAAAAATGTCATAAGACAAAACTGTTTGACCTTAAGGTTAGGTAGTAGAGGATTTGGTTAAAATCAATTGAATGGCACGTTAATCGTGTGATAGTTGTCTAAAAGGGAGAAGCTCTGCTCAAACAATTATGAGATCTGTATTTACTGGATCTCAGTAGATTATGTTGCTAAAACCTGTGAATGAAACTAGGTAGAAAGCCGCCCTCTATTTGTACATCTTGTGGGCAATGCCTGTTTACAGAATAAATGTAACCCGGCCACTTAAAGTGTTTCGTTTGTACTTGTTGGTATCCTAGCTCGTCACCATTTTGATCAGTTCCCTTACAGATTCTGTTAGTTTGTAAGGATGGATCACTCGTTTACTACGTATTCATCCAGAAGAAAATGGCAGCCAGTCTTTTAGTCTTTGTGACAAACTTTTCCGGACTGCACTCGATTACAGTGAATCGGAGATCAGTCGCAAGCACTTGCAGATTCATTGACTTCAAGATCCAAGGTAGTCAGAATGTCATAGCAAAATATTTCATTTGTATCTTCAAAATAAGGAATTCGTTTGCGAAAGCTGTTCAGAACTTGCAATCTGAAAATCCTCTCGGTGATCAAGGTATGAACAAACTAATTGGACTTCCAAAAGGTTATGAAAGATCAGAAGGACAAATTTCTATCTTGATACAATCACACATGAATTACAGGCTCATGTAATGTTTATTGTGACACTCCCATAAAACAAACTGATTGTAACACGTTCTACCAGGCTCACAGCAGGACGTACACTAACGACTTGTACAAAGAACGCACAGCATTCAAGTTGAGCCACTTACGCTAGACCGTTCATGACCGGTGACTCAGAATTCACCCAATTATCAACTCAATCATTCAAGTTTACAGCTTTGTCGTTGCACTTTATCAATGCTACATAGAATTTATGAAGACCTTGTTTGACACCTAAAGTAGAAATATTTTGAACTCATTCATTTCAAAGCTGGTCACGATAAACCAATATCCAGTAAAACAAGATAAAGTTTTCTAACTTTCAAGTAGGAAGTTAAAATCATTGGCATGGCAACATGGGAGTTCTCCAGAGGTTCACAGTCAACTGTCTTGAGCCCAAGATAAAAATACCTGAAGGTAGAAAATAGGAAGAAAAAAAGGTAAACAGAATTGAAGACTGCCTACTCAAATCGATATATGTGATCTAAAGAAAGCATCCAAATATTCGGTGATCTGTTTTTAGAAGATAAGGATATCGTCCAGAACATAATTTTCTCTTTTGGCCGATACGACTCGATATTGAAATGATTGCGACTTATTGTTTATTGTTCTCCGCTTAGTCATCTATTACACGGTTTACTCTGTTCTTTTTTTCTGAACAGTACACTATTTAGTCATCAATTACAGTTCTTGGTACCAACTTTAAAATGAACTGATGTACATATTTATTCCGTCATACTTTGACATAGAGAGAATCGATGAATGTATTAAATGAAATTCTAAAACAGTATAGTTCTTCTGACGAACTCTAAGGTGTCAAGTTTAGGTTCATTTGCTAGATACTACAACTGTATTGGCTGTATTCTGTACTACAATAAAGGTTCGACCATTCAGTCATACTTCCAATTGGTCTTGAGAAATAGTGAACATTCAAGGTACATAGCTTTGAATGAGCCTCATTCACATTCTCTCATCTAAAGAAGCAAACATTTTGCAAGTATCCTATCATAGGTATGTTCGTGCATTCGTATACTTTCCATCATGTAGGTTATTAAATCTATAGCATCACGGACACTGAAGGAAATCAGCCAATTAACGTCGGCTTGTGGAAGAAGCTTCATCCGCTGGGGACGTCAGTTGCAGAGGAACTACAAGTAGCGAGACGACTCAGGTCACTCGTAGTGCATAGGGACGGTAACCTGGATACATTTTTTAAATAAAATTTCCATGTGATTGAACTGTACCATTAATTTAAGTGCCAGTTATTCAGTAAATCGCCAGTAGATTCGTAGTAGTAGAAGTTAACATTCGTAATCAACTGTTGTACAGTACATTTGCATATGCATCGCACAAAGGTAGTAGCGCGCAGAAAGAATATAACGGAATTGAGACGTTACTTCACTTTCATTACGTCCTTTCCGCATAGCAGTCCACTTTTCATGTTCCTTAGTACAAGTATTTATGCAGTACACAGTTGCGGTAACGCTGTCTTACCCGACGCAATTCGCCACGCCAATTGGTAGGTCTATAGGCCATTTCAGATGGATAAGATGTTTTATGGTTTTAACCTACTTATACTTCATTAGTAGTAGAATACAACAAAAATGCGGAATGCCTAGGCTCCAGTACTGACGAAACAGGCTATAAATATACATAACGGCACACTCAATTAATCTACCGTAGTTCAGTTTTTTATTTGTGACTCAGCTCATAACATGGACTAAAATGTGTATTGTAGTAATTCACACAGATTCCTGCTCATGTACTCATGAGAAAATATGCAATTATCGAAGGTAGAATTAGATCGGTACACATAACCGTGTTTATTTAACACTAATGCAATTGCAACTTTTTTATGGAACAAAAAATTACTTTTGCTAAACTCGGAACACATATCAAACAATCTAATCTTGGTCAATTGTTCATGTGTTTGATAAGACTATCATAGTAACCTGCTCTGTTACCTGAAAACTGTTGAATCTGTCATCGAAATTGGACCAAGAATCGATAAGCATACAAGCCACATCTCTCAACATGGGTTTTCATAATTACTCGTTCGTTCACTTCCCGGGTGCACGTAATCATGCTCGCTGTCATTTCTGTTCACCGACCGGTTTTAAAAGGCGTTCAAGCCTACATGAAGCACCGATTTTTTCGACATCCCTCCTTTTGGTCAACCTTAATCGTTTGGCGCCTTTAAACAACCATTGTTTAGACTACTTCGTTAGAATGTGTACGCACCATAGGTAAATTTGTACACTCGCGAGCACATGTGCAGACAAACACGCACGGATGCGAGTGTATGTGCGGTCAGATCAAAGCATTCGATCCACACATAAGTCACAAACGATGCCGCATCCTACAACCATAGATTGGTCCCGGTGTATGTGCGCTTGTCCAAATGTGCAGAACAACTGGTCAATTATATAAACACACCATTTGTGACTTAGACTTGCTCGGTGGGTTTAGAAAAACGCTAACCCCTACAACGTACTGCTGGTTGGGGTCGTGTCAAAATGATACTGCTGCTGGAAAGTCTATCACAGCGTCGATGGAGAAGGTCCCATTCATTGTGTGATCGATAAGAATAGGACCACCCCGATACAACTACTACCTACGATTCTACATGACGCCAATTCAGGGTGAATTGATCATATCGGCAAACCTGTTTGATCTTTGGGTCATGGACTTTATATGACCTCCGATATATAACTTCTCAAATAAACCCTTCTGTAAATTCCAAATTGATTAAGTCCAAAAGGTTTGCAACACAACTATGAGCATCCTGTAAATCACACAGTCTGGCTAATTTGAAAAGTAGGCTTATCTAGCTGTATCAGCAATATGTGGATGAGATTTTCATACTGTTTCTTAGCTATTTCAAGTAACTGCCTCTCTGAATAATAGAAGAGCAAATCCATTAATTAAGCGTACTACTTATTCACGTATGTATACACTTCGTCTTCCCGAATGATCCGGCTTTGACAAACCTCAAAACATACGGGGCAGTATACCACAAGTGTGCACAGTACATTGAATGGAGTAAGCCTTGATTACCCAAATAGCGGATTGTCTATAGTGTCAGTCTTGATGTAGTGATTTTGATATTGTAAAATTGCTTATGTTTGTGTTCCCTCTACCCTCAATTTCTATACTCAGTAGTTCAGTCTATTTACATGCATTCCACTCATGTGTGGCGTGGTGTACACATGGTCCTCATTGACTCTCGTTGTTTGACCTTAAAACCAAGATTAGACTTTGAGATTACACATATGCCTGGGCAGCGTGACTAACGGTTGCGTGACCCCGGATGAAATGTGAACCATGTAAACGCCTTAGTTCTGGGAGGATATAGTAGTTCACAAACGGTCGGCTGTCACATTGAGATATCTCTCCGTGCTGCTTCCGTAGGAGTCACTGTATTCAGAGAAGTTCTACATCATCAGTGAGACGTTCGAATGGACAATTTTGCCACGTTGCCAGTGATGTTGTTTCGCTGACGTACAGTAACTTGAGTCACTGGTTAACGAATACTAAAGAGTTAGAATGGACTACTCAAAATTGTGCACACACTCTCGTCTTGTTTGTGTCGCTGTTTTCGGGTTGCTGATTCTTAGAATCAATCGAAGGCACGGTTACTCTTTTTGGTGCGTCGGATTTATAAACCACCTTTTAACTTGTCACCCGGTCCGAATTAATTTGGAATAGGTGAAATAAGCCTGTGAACATTGCATAAAAACGGATTTGTTTTAGTACATTACTATTATTTGTGATCACACTACTGATTAGGCGAACACAACCAACTGTGGTTTCAATTACAGACTAAACTCCTCATATTTGACAGACCGTTATCACCTCCGCAAAATGTTACTTAACCAGGTTGAAGATGTACTTTTATTTGGAAGTTGACTAAAAACCATCTATTGCGTTATCACTCTTCACATACCCAAGCAAATGCCTATTGCTCACCAATCATTAAAACCTAACCGTTTAGCTAGAATTCAGTATGTATGTATGAATCCTATTATTCGCCATCTAGCTGTTGCTCAAACAAACAGTACAATCTGAAAGGCAAGAGATTCAACTCCTAACAAGTAGACGAGTATCTTATCCATTCACAATTGTGTGTACGTGTGTACGTGTGTGCACACATGAATACTGGAAAGTGACTTGTCATTGAAAGCAATTCATTAATATTTAAATAGCTCTGTAGAAAACGTACAAATGGTTTTTTTAACTATAACTGACTATAAGATGGTGGCTTTGAAGTGGGCGTATAGTAAGGTACTTACATTTAAATGTCAACTTTGTCACCTGTGTGGGTATGTGACCAGTACTAATGAGCCGTCGTTGTTGGATCGTTGACTTGTCGACAGCAAGTTTTCAGTTGTCAAGATTTTGTTGCATTAGTTTTGACACCAGTGTTTCCTTTCTAATGAATGAGTAATTTGTTGTTGTGAAGTAAATAACACTGCTAAGTTTCAAATATCCACAGAACGAAGCAAACACCACTGCCAACTGAATCGAATAGATTAGTAAGCAGTGAGTCCAAAAATGTTCGTCTTAATGTGAGTTCAGTGTGCTCAATGTTATCGGTACCGTTAAATCTTTGGAAAGTAATGGATTTTAGTTTTCCTTATTTTGAGCGTTTATCCTGTTTGAGTTACGACAACAACCTTCTGTCATAAAATGATGCATAACAATGAGCATGGGGAAGCACAAATTCCGACCATCCATCCAAAAATTCAGCTACGCGAAGAGACTACAAAGCCGTGTGCACGCAAAACTGCATTGTTCGTCAGCCACATCAGTTTCACATTCTATACAGAGCATCTACTTACATAAAAAGATTTCAGTTCTTCTGCTGGGTCGCTGTTCAACCGATCGCTAAAATCATTGGAATTGTGCATGTCAGTGAACGCTTACAGTTCATATGAGCGGTTGGTTGTTTTTGATTTGCATGATTTATATGAATTTGAGTTAGGGCATTAAAAGTGATCCTGCTGAATATGGTCATATGATCAGTTTTAGAAAAGTAACATTTGACATTGGTCTGATCTTAATCACTAATAATTGTTGTATTGCATTTTCTCGTTTCGAATAATGCGGGGCGACGACTGACGTCTCAACGAAGCATTTCATGTGCGCATTTCAAGGCTGATAACAACATAATAACGGTCGATTAGATAAAAGTGCAGTACTCAAACCAGTAGCTTCAGATTGCAGAAAGACATGAGGGATCATCATCAGTTATTACCCTCTTAACGAAATGGGCCGACCCATCTGTTGGCGGATTAATAAAACAATATTTTATAACAGAAAATTAGGGTTGAGTCCAATAGAAATATGCTGTTCTTTCTGAGATTTCAGCATCCGATTGGTTCTGTCTAAGTTAAAACACGTCAGTCACAAATGGACAGAAAAACACAATGAGGAGTTGATCCGGTCAGAATTATTGGTTTGACCGAATTATTAAAGTTGAAGTCAGAAAGATGTACCCAACCATCATTTCCTTTGGATACAACTGTGGATAAACCTGTATTTTGAGCATATCAGTATTAATGTTCAGTTTAGTCTTTGTCTGTTGCTGACGTGTTACTCTTCTATTTGTCTGACCACGCTAGTCAGTGTTAGTTCACCCCACCGGATCAAAAGTGTTGCAACAAAAAGCGGAGGTTTACAAGTATTTAAAAGTGTTGAACATATGTATGCAGTTACTTGCCTAAGCTGATGGTTTTAATGTTCGTTTATTCGCAAATTTTAAATCACCGATCAAAACGTCAACCTCATTGCACAGAAAGCTGGATGTACTGGCTACTACGCACGGTTATTGTTAGTTTGACCGGTGATGAAATACATGCAATAGACAAATCAGACTAGATGAACAACCAGACATCCAAGTCATTGACCTTATGAAATTGTGAAATAGGATCCATGAAGATTAAACGCGGATGACAAAAATGTGAAGAGATGAGCTCAGATCACATCCCACAAACAGTTGCGTAACAGTTTAGCTTTCCACAAAATGCATACAAACATCACAGTGATATTATGGATAAGAGAACAAGACAGCTAACTGGTTGTTGATCACTTTTCAACTATCTACAATTATGGGGTTTATGCTTGAAACGTTACTGTCGCCTAGGACGTGTGTTTGAAAAAAACGAACTAACATAGCTTCAGCTTTTATACGTCGTTTGCCGTCATACCACACATTTGGTCACGCGATAGGACCGTCAAATTTTTCAGACCTAAACAG
>JTDE01000215.1:126666-142194 GCA_014338405.1 Paragonimus skrjabini miyazakii | reverse complement strand
GCTTCCCGAATGAAGTCCAAGACATTTCATGAGGTATAAAAAACACAACTACTTGATCATTTTGCTTAGGCTAGGTGTTTTAGAGACGGAAAGACACCATCTACTTAGAATTCATTTGAATAGAGGCATCCATAAACATTGTAGTCTTCAGCTTGTACGCAGAAATTTATTCCCCGGTCACAAAATATGCAACTGTCAAACTCACTACTGTCATGTAAAAAATCTAATGGTTTAAATACTTGCTCCAGTTTAGTTTACAGTATAGATTTCCGGAATATCTATACAGTATGTCACCTGCATAACACCAACTGTGGTTCTATCCACCTGATCGGAAGATGAAATACCGAGACCGACAAGCAGATGAATGAAGGTCAGAAGTAGCCTAATTTGCAAAGGTTAGTAAACTAAAGTGAAATCGAAATTTCCAATTCTGAGAAACAAGTGGGTGATTTTAAATTTGTAGGAAAACCAAAAATCCTCTATTACTCATCAGTAATCAAAATGCCGTTCAACAAGTTAATGATTTTTGTGATTTCAGCTGGCAGACAAGTCCCATTCTATGGGTCATCGATGGGAGTTAACAGGACAGTTACTGTATCTCCTCTGGAGGTGGTTGGGCAATCAGAACATTACTCACAAGCGAAGGTGGTTGAGCGTTCACATATGATAATTCGGTTGTGCCTAATGTGAGGTCAATGGCGCAGTGGCAAAGACGGTTGCCTCATGAACAGTGTGTCCGTGGTTCAAGTCCCGTGAATGCACTCGGGGTGAACAACACAAGTGGATTAACCATGTGAACCGCACTCAATCGACTCACAAGCGAAAGTGTTTGAATGTTCACATATGATAATTCGATCGTGCCCAATGTGAGGTCAATGGCGCAGTGGCAAACACGGTTGCCTCATGAACGCGTGGCCGGAGTTCTAGTCCAGGCCATGGCAGGGTTATGCACTACTGACGAACTCTAATGAGAGTAAAACTCGAGTCTAGTGCTTCTTTTCGAAAGGGCCGACTGGAAAGTAAATGGGAATGCTATCATTCGTGAGCAACGTTTAGTCGATAATTTAAATTCTCAGGTAAATTTGGAAAAGAAAAACGAAAATTCTTCAGCTAATTGGTGGACTGTTGGCTGACTGAGAATTTCGGCTATCGATTCGATTAACTTCATCGATGATTATTCACTAGTTCAAATCAAGCATTTGTGTACCGGGTGAGTACGTCTCGGAGAACTAGCAGCTCAACTAACCGGTGGAAGTGTTGCTAAACCTGAAAAGAAAGAATGTTGTATTTTGAACACGACTTTCAATAAATAATTGTCAATTTACTATTCACGCAAGTGTCTCCTATAAAGTGACTGTTGCAAGGGAACCATCGCCAAACAGTGACAAGCGTTGTGATGAACAGTGTAAATTCTATAGCAAACGTATTATGTGGAAGGTTTACTCAGTTGCTTCCTATAGTGACCACAACTTCAGTATACTATCCCTCGTGTACTACATCATATGCTATTGACAGTTTCTTCAGTTAAAACTCGTATCTAGATTGTACTACAATATCGTCTGGATCCTAATTTGAACAATGAGAAAAACGTGCTAAGCCACACATTGTTTTGCTGAGCGTTGAGCAGGAGTAGGATCATTGACTAGTATGAACGAGCAGATTAGCAGAGCTTATAATACCAAACTCGACCATCGATATAACTGTCAATGATTCCGAGTGTGTACTCCCATCTCATCAATACACTAACAGGCTATTACAAAACCGCCGGTTAGGAGTTTTGGGATACAGCATTTTAAGCAATTATAAGCTGCTTCAAGATAAATGAGCCTTTCATTTAGATGCTCCTTGGGGATAACTTTGTGCCGAAAGAATACGGAAAAAGTTAGTGGGGTTCATTTACAATGTTTGTCAGTTTTAGCGTTTCAAGGAGTGGTCTTTGTTTGTGAGGATCTTTATTAAGAAAACGGCATTCAGATACAAACCGTAACTGTCAACTGTTTAGGAATTAGATCAACTAACCTGATCCGACCTAGTCTGACCGAACGACTAACTAGACAAAGTCACGGACTGAGTTGCTTCCGAATTCTTGGGAAGAAATACGGATGGCATGCTGATACCCCTATTCAAGTAATTACGTTGACTCTATGATTGTTTCCGAATGAACTAGGAAGATTCGGACAGTCGAATTCCAAATGCCTCAAGAATTGTCATAGTGAATTGCTGGGTTCTATGAAACTATTCGCTGTGATTGGTTGTACAGCAGTAATAGGTAGAGAGAGAGTGGATATTTTCGAAGGGTTAATCGACTCATCCAGGTTAATTATCTCTCCCATATAGCCACATCCACTATGGGTATAAGCCTAGTCGTTTGAAAGTCTTCCGACCTGGATGCGTGCTACACACCCACAACACGCACTCCGCGCATGCGCGTGCGGATGCACATGTGACCATATGAGACGCATGACGTGGGTCGTACGCTTAGAAGTTGGCCAGATTTCTAGTCCCAACTGTGGGTAAAATATGTCCTACTGACGAACTCTTACGAGAATTAATCTCGCGTCCAGTGCTTTTCTTCGAAAGAGATTGACTGAAAATATGCAACAGTGCGATAGCTGTGATCAGTTATGTGTTGTTCAATTTATGTTAACCGAAATTCTCTATCACTCGCCAAAAAAGATACACCGAAGTGAATTTCCAAAATTACTCTCCATCTGTACAGTATCGCGAAAGGATTCTTTGTACAGAGTGACTGATATCACCTAGATGCTTCAGTTGCTCAACATTACGTAATAACTTTTGCTCCCGAGCAATATCTGAGTGTAAAACAGTCATATGACTTAGCTCACTTTTGAGTGTCAATGGAAGGACTTTCAATACTGTTTAGCTTTTGGCATCGTATGCGAATTCCTTCCCCTTACAGGGACAAGGCAATAACGACAGCTTCTGTTGTATAGCAGATTTAAGTCAAACTTAATGTTTTGTTTCATTAGTATATCTTTTACCAAAACCGTATGCATTTAGATCATTTTTATCAAAGATGAGTTATGGCATGAATGTCTAACAAATGTAAAGTTGTAAACGGTTCCGTAGTTGAAGAGTATGGCATACCAAAACAATCAACCAGATCAGTCAGGATTTACAGTCGTGCTTATGAGACTTACTGTTTCATCATTATTGTTTTCAATAACATAGCCGTGAAGCCACATGTTGTCTCTTGTCATTTGTTACACCACTGGCATTTGGTGATGAAGTATTCATCGGAACACCTCAAAGTTCCACGTTGTCACAAATACACTCACATGTGCATGCTTACGTACAAAGGTCAAATGAACGGGAAAGAACTCACAGAATAAACATAGGTTGAGCGCTATCAAGCGTGACATGTAACCTGTCTGCTTCGGTTTGGTGCGGTCAACGTGTGTCAAACCTTTGGCGTGATATACACATATCCCTTGCATACGCTTGACGCGATTCAACTACGGATGCTATGAATCATTTTTCGCCCCATGTCGAAGCGTTGTCGCATGCCAACGAAACTGACAGTGACATGTGGACCTCGTCGAGACCGTGATGATCAGGTTACTTGGGCAAGATAAGACAGAGTCCCATACACACACGAGTCTACCTAAATTCATATCACACAAGAACGATGATAGTCATGCCCATGCCCGAAGTCTGTGAACATACGCAAACATTGTTACTGTCATCGCTCTGGAGTAGTTTGGCGCCTAAATTCCGAATGGGATGGTGCGGGCCACACAGCTAGCCAACAAAGAGATGATGAGGTCAACTCTGTCTCGGAGTGCGTGTGTGTATGTGTGATCGTTGACCTAAACGGAACCAATCTGATTACGAAACGTGCTGAAAGGGTCACTGATTAAATATGACTCAGGATGATAACACTAGGTCTAGCCATCAGACAGAGATAGATAGATAGATAGACCGGGATGGAGCAAGTATTGAGGATTCAGAAAAGTGATGCAAGGGGTGAGTTGGCCAACTGTAAAATGTTCAACAACGTCAGGATAGCTCTTTCCTACAGTGAGCTTCAAAAACACGCTGCTCTCAAAAACTGTACTAAATAGCACAGTTAAACTGATTGTTGTTAGATATTTTTATCTAACTAAATTACCCTGATGCGTTGGACTGTTAGCAAGAGACAGTACAGAAGCTAATACCTATCCCTACCCTACACATTAAATCAATGTGGATACTGTGCTCAAGAAACAAAACGTTCGAGTTTACTGTAGTGTTGTTTCGATAACGCAACGTCTTGTTTCATGCGTATGGTGATCAGACTTCGAATTCTGATCTGAATTTAATTTCTAATGAGATAAAAGTATCAAGCGGACTGCTAATCTGGAACTTCCTATTGTTCCGGTCACATCAGTGCGACTGATATAGTGGAATGTTGAATGTAGCAGACTATTTGAAATTCAAAGCAGACCACAGTTTAAATTACCTTAGATGGCTATCTAGTTACCGTCCGAAGAATCGTCACGTTTTACATAACTACCCGTGATTAGGAAAGTGCCTAGCGTATTTATTTTGAAAGCTATCACCTACACGTGGTTAACAGGCGGAAAATTCATTGTAGAGACATCCATAACTAATGAAACCATATTTTCTATCAAAAATTTATATAACCAATTTTATTGAATTACCCTTAGTCCGTGAATTGTGTTGTTTTTCCAATGCGTTCACAAAACGATAAATGACCTGCAGTTATATGATACATCTTCGGTGGGACATGGATTTTAAATTGTTTTTCAGTTTACATTTATTCAATAATCATATGCTTATTGTTTATTTGCTCTTCAACGACAATCAAGCTATACCAATGAAACACACAAGAATTATACGAACAAAAGAATAACTTCATTAGAAATGAATATCCCGATGGTAGATCGAATTCATAGTGGCAAAGCTGTTCTAGTTTCTACGGAGCATAAATCAAATGCTTGTGTCCTAAACAGAAACCATGAAAAATAATTGTTAACGGAAAATGCAAACGAGGTAATAATCTTATGTACAAAAAAGTAACCAATCATGAAGCTACTGACACGTTCAATTATCTAAAAAACAGCGTCATTTTGATCCACCAATTCATGATTTTAGAAATGTGCGCTAGGGGAGGAGCACCATGCTTTATTTCCCACAAAATCGAAAGGTAATTCTCCCTATCTAATGAAGCTGTTGCCATGGATTTTTTGGAGGAACATATGAGATTCCTGTTTCCTATGTATCCGACTGACTATGTACCATCAACGCATCGAACAAATTCTGGCAGATAAGTTCAATTTAGACTCATTTGTCACAAACTGGAAAAAAACCATCTGGTAGAGTCAAACAATTGGAATGGAGAATACCAATAACATTTTACAATAATACATTAAATTGCTATGTTAGAAAATCAGTGTTGATAGTCTTGAATTAAAGTCACCGAGCGTAAACTGGCTTAACTAAGCATTGACAGGATAATTAGATGATGCGGATAACAGCAGGTCTTTACTTATGTGTTTTACCTGTCACCGAAAGTAACATGCGGAATCAAGGTTGTTTTATTGATTGTCAAGGTTCCGGATCACTTTAGAGATTTAAACAAATCACGATACTAAAATAGTTCTTATACCACTAAATGCTACATCACTGCTACGTCCCACAGGCCATGACATAGTTTTGTATTCATGTCTTGTAAAACCAAGCATGCAGGTCAGTAGATTTTCAGTAAAATTGATCCAGTTTATGAACTTATTGTCAGTCAAGATTCGAAAAACTCGTAGTTCTAAGTGAGTTTTAAAAAGTGACGTTGACAGTTCGTGTCATAAAATTCACAACTCCAAGTTCCTGCTGGAATTTTGGTTGGACAGAAATAGTTTTTACAGGAAATAGTTTACTATCAGCTGACTACGATTACTACAAGATTTTTAAGGGTATGAACCATTTTGCATGTAATCACTTTCCCATGTGACATCCCTTCATAAACTCTGGTAACTCTGTCCACTTCCACCTCTTTGAGTCTAACCTGTTGTGTTCCCAAGCTGTTTGGTCATTCCTGTGCCGCTCTACATAATCTTAGATACACATTTCGTCCACATCACTCGGATTCGCTCTCATCTGTTTTTATCATAAATGGTCTATACGGTACACTATGGGGTTCTAACCGATTTTTCGTACTTTTCACCATAGAAATCCTGTTTCCTATCTGTTCACTGTCATGGTTGGAAGAGGTCTGAAACATGCGTGACAAATCAGAGGTTATCAATATGTCACTTACTGTCAAAGTTAAACGGCGGGAATTTCTGACCTCTGATTTTATTGAAGAAATTGTGGCTGAAAACTAATTGAGTGAATTACTGATGAGTAGTCAGTGTGTTGGCTGATTTCAAGTTGGACATCACTCATAAGTGGTCACAGCTCTTGCGTTCATATAAACTTTTCAGCCACCACGTTTTTGGAAAAGCAATAGATTCAGGTTAGGCCGTAGTTAAAGCTTCTCAGAAATAATCAGGTTGTCTGGTCGTCCGGATAAAAGATGAACTTACTGTCTGTTAACTCTAGCGGATAACCTTGCGATTAGGACTCCCGAGACAGGTCAAATCTCCCACCACAATAATCCGCCTAGGCAATACTTCTGATTAATGATTAGGCTGGCTGAGATGTCTAGATGAACGCGCGAAGCTTGTGATCAAACGTGAGTGATGTTCAAGTTGAAGTTAACCAAATATCCAACAACCAATCATTAATCCGATAAACTGCTTAACAGGTTTAATGAAATCGAAAATTTCGACCTGTCTCTGAAGTCCTAATCGTAGGGTTATCGATTAAAGTTAACAGGCGGTAGCTTTGTATCCTACCCAGATGATCGGATAACTTGATCACTACTCACGAAGGAAAGTGGTTGACCACTCAGATATGTTGTGAGGTCAGTGGTGCATTGGCTAAAGCGTCTTTTCGAAAGAGGCTAGCTGGAAAAAGCTGATAACTGTGAAGAATGAAATCATTTGTAATTAATGCTCAACTTAAAATTGAGTGAAGTCGACAGAGAGTGAATATAACTTTACGGCATTCAGCCTTCGCTTTAAACATATACAGAAACGTTTGGAAACTGATAAAACCTGAAATATACTTAAGCAGTCGATAATCTGGTTGTTATAGACTGAACACAACTAACGGTTGCCACCAGCCTTCGAATTCTAACAGGTATCCTAGCCAAAAAGATCTTTGAGGAAAGGAGCATCAGATTCTAGTTTTGCCCCCTTAGATAATGCATATCCAACCGTCTACCCCAATGTAAAAGATGCTTTCAGTAGTTGGTTTCACTCAGGTTACATTCGGAAATTCCCCAACGACGAATGCAGTTTAAGCCTCCAGAACAATATCTCTAGCCGTTTATTCCCACAGATAGCAGTTCTGTAATGAAATGGGAGTAAGGGTAGAAAGTAACCATCGTTTATGCAAAACGCGATTTGAAAGAAATCTCTACTGTTGACAATAGATTATCTAAACTAAGTAATTTTAACTGAGCCTGAAGAAGAGAGTGGCATCAAGCTGTAATGTCAATGAATAAAACGGTGCCAGTGAACTGGGTTGCTCTAACTTTCAATATGTAAAGACATGTTGTAATATGGTCTAAAGCTTTGGGATTTATCTACCTTAATATGACAACAAGCACATCTTTATTTCTACGGTTCTGATCTCCTAGATGTTCAGGGAGAAAATCTGCGACGCACGTATAAGACTTGATGTGTCGGATTTATTCAAGAAAATCCATTTCCTTCTCAACCGTTTATTTCACCTTGTCATGAATTTACACACTTCAAACAAAACATCACTTGACGGATCGTATGGCAGTTCTTTCAAACCGACCAGTGGGTACATAATCCTGATTCACTTTCGGTTCTGCTTCAAATTGGATTACTTCACTGATTCAGTCCATTTGTAACTATACTACATTCATGCTTGTTTCCGCAATTATCTGTTGTCTGTCCAGAAAGGTTCTTCCAAGTGATACATACTCTTGGTCTGTGAATATTCGCTGTTAAAATGTGAGCACTACTCACAAATGACTGCAGCTTTTCCATTGAGAAACAATTCCTCGACTAGTAGCCTTTCGCAAAAAAATGAATAGACTCGAGTTTAGCTCCCGTTACAGCTCTGCAGTAATGATTATTTTTGACACGACCAGGATTTTATCTCCCGCATTATGTTTTGAGACTAACCTGTTTGTTACTGTGACGTTGATTTTGCATTGTACACGACGAAGTTATTACATCAAAAAAGCGTAGTCCCATCCGTCTGTGAATAGGTAATAATTATAGATAAATTAAGTTGTAACTCGATTCATTTTTCATAATGGTAAATTTCTATGTATGTAAGAAAACTTGGAGAATTTGGTGTTATTTTGCTCACAGAAATTAGTCAACTGGATCGAGTAGGTGGGGACGATCATATGAGGATGAAATCAACCAAAACGCAGCTTACATCATTCAGTCACTTAATGCTGTCATTCCCGAAAAAACGCTGGTGCTGATCAATTGCACAATATCTCGAGACCAAGATAAACTACTTGTTGAATTAATGTTATGTGATACAACATTGTGGATCTTCAGTTTTCCAACAGCTACTCTAGAACTGTGAACTACCGTGTGACTACCATTATCGGCAAAACTTAGCTGATTGCCAACGGTTCTTCAGGCACCATCCAATCAGGAACATTAGGTTGGTCTAATCTCAAGGCCGTTGTGCTACAAATGGAAGCTCTTGTTCATCGTAGCCTCGATGCCATGAATATTGCTTCCAATGGGAAGATCTTTTTCTGTTACACCATCACATCGAAACAGTCAATATGTACCAAGTGAAAACAGTGATTAACATGGATTTACAGTGGATTACATGTCGACAACTTAGCAAGGCTACTTATTCAGGATGGTCGGTTTTTTAGCAACAAGACAATTACAACCTCAGAATAAGATGAAAAAGGGGTCATCGAGTTTTGTAAAACAATCAATTACAAGATGTCACCTATCTTCAAATGTATTTAAGATACCTGATAATGTATAACTTGATATTCAGAACAAAGGTACATCATTACTCGCATGTATGAATGAATTGTAGTTTCCCATAAAGATGATATTAAAAACATTTTTCGACCTCGAATATACAGGATCACATGGTCATATTTAATGTTTGGTCATGATACTATGAGACTCATCTGGGAGCGCTCAAGATCAGTCAGTTGCATTGATGACTGGGTTGAGGAAAAATTAAGAGAGATATCGTTCTTCTGGTAGACTACAAACTTCTATCTGACCGTATGTGACACCGTGATTGTAATATTGGACTGTTCAGGACAGACAGTTTGCCACAATGTAGTGTACGATTTTGAAAACAAAAATGAACCGTAACAAGACTCAGTAAGTAACGAGATATTAACACTGAAGACAGTGAATACAAAGAAGGACACAGGAGTCATTAAAAGCGATCGATAACTGAGGTGTCAATTACGACAGTTCTCAGCACACATTCCAGTTTGACTCTTTGTGGCAAAACCTTGTAAGGTATTTATTATTTGAGTTAACATTTTGTAAAGGGTGATGTTGACCATTCGATAGTGGCTATTTAAATTTATACGTATATATATGTATATGGTTGGCGGCATCCGAAACGGATTAGCCTGTCACAGTGGCCGAAGCCAAAAGACGCTTGCGCTTTAAACCATCACCCCAAGTGGCTTGCGCTGCACCATTTACGGTTCCACTCATATATATATATATATGTATATATATATATACAGAAGAGTTATCAAGTTATTTCAGGGAGGTCATTTTGTATGGGGAAACAAATGAGCATAGCCGGTTGCAAGTTAGTTTCCATTTGTGCGTAACTTCTTCAAAGGACAGTGTACTGTTGCAGCAGTAATCAGGTTAGTGAGACAGTTCAGTAGAATTGAGACTTTTGCATCCATGTTGACCTTTCGTAATAGAGTACTAAACACAAGTTTCGTGCTTTTAGATCTTTCCTCCGGTACACATACTTAGCGTACGGTGATTTGAACTCCGGTTCACCTTTCTACGAAGCTGCCATTTTGACAACCCGCGACCGACTCGATGAAAAGCCGAGTTGTCACACAAAATCTCAATCAACCTGCCTGTGAGTAATGCGCGGGATTCCGGATCTTCCTGAGGGGAGACAGTAACTGTCCTGTTAACCTCAATAAGTAAATCTTCAGTTAGTTGGAAATCACAGAACTTGCTGAGAAATGAGTTGGCTGTCTCATCTCTGTAGAAATGGCGATCTCCAACATGAATGAGACCCGGATCTAGCGATTCCTTTAGAAACCAGTTAGCCGAAAAGTGTATCTAGGTATGTAAGTTGCGATCAAACCTCGATGTTGTTCAAACAACCACGTTTCAATTACCTTTCAATTATCGAGGTTAGTCTACGTTGCGCACCGTCGAGCTTGGTACACGTCCGTGGAGACTGAGAACACTGTAGGACAGGTCTACCTGGAAGCCAACAATGAATTTTCCGGCACCATAGTTAATAAACAGTAGATATGATTGCATTGTTTGGGGTATATGATTTTTCAAACCATTGGTGCTCTGGTGCAATCGCGTTGATTCCCGGGGACCTCTTCAAAAATATTGAAAGCCATTGTACACGCGTAAAAATATCACTGAATGAATATATAACACTTGATCACTTTTGCTGTTACTGTATGTTGTCTCACGAAGTAAAAGAACCTAATATAGTTTGTACGGGTAACTTTACGTTCCAATGATCGGTACGAGTACAGATCAGATACCTGTATTGACCTGAAATCATCGAAGGTACAAGATGATAATGCAGTAAATGGTCTTCTTAGATTAGAGTTTGAAGTAAAGTACGAACTGTGACCGTTTGCATCTTACCCCGAATATGTTCAGGTGATCAATCCAACTTAACGAAAAGTCGATCGAATAATGAGTAGTAAGAGATTTTGGTTTTCATATAGATTGAACATCATTCATAAGTAATCGCAGCTGTCACATTCCTATAGATTTTTCAGTCGACCCCTTTCGAAAAGAAACATTAGACTCCGGTGTCGCTCTCGTAAATAACGACTAAGACATTGGAAAATGGTATCATTACATATTAGTTATCCGACTCAGTTAGTGCTCAAACATTAGGCCTAATTCATGAGATTTTCCAAGCAAGCATTGGTTCAATTGACGATCACATTTAGTAGTGTGATTTTTATCGTTGTCTTACTGAAAAACTTCATGAACAGTCCAAAACTTTGATCATAACTGCGATCGTAAATTGTGATCTTTTTGAACATACAGTTCTATGAGAGAGAGAGAGAAAAAATGTGGCAGTACAACTCCAACCATTGGTTCAACTTGATAGTTCTCTCCGATCCAACTCGCTATTCGCCAACCCCCCGCCCTCCACCCACTCACAACAGGAGGTCAACCATAGGCCTAATAAATATAGAACATAGTTCGATAGAACAATCATAATTCACATCAAATTCCAGATTAATAATCCTGTTTTGTATTTTAGGTGTTTCGCTGGCACATAAATTGACTCATAATTATTCCAAACCAACTGAATATTCTGGCATAAATACAGTTGGACAAAGTTTCGGTTAATCGTTCTTAAGCTCTTCAGATAACCTATTATACTTTACATAAACTACTGACTGACCCATATGTGCATTTTTACATAGAGTATGGTCAATGGTGATATAAAAAATGTCCGAGGAATTTCGCTCCGTTCACCATCACTGTCTCTGTGACTGCGCGCGCGCGCGTGCATGGCCTTCTTGTTCGTATCCACTTTCATATGCTGATTTATGGAATGGCCAAGACGCACACGGTGGATGAAGTACTGCCCGATGCCCAGAGAAGACCAGAAAGACTAGGTAGCATGCAAAAGCCATCAGGCTTCCGACAACTAACTCGTAAATCATACACACAGAATAGTGGTCGGTAACTTGCAAGGCGTTCTATCAGGGTAGTCTGGGCACCAGTATCGTCATAGACTTCCTGTAGCATCATTTCATTTAGTAAATCTGAAAATTGAGCTTGTGAGCTACGACTTCTATAGACAATCACAAGAAGTGCGTTTTTTTCAAATTCTGTTTGAAATTATTTATCTCTGCTTTCCCTCTTCATATGCCACTTGGTCCCCAAAATAAATCACACTAGCGTTGCTAAGAAGTGTAATCTGTGTCTCGAACCCCATGTTGGCTTACCTGATTGGCTTATTTTATTGCTCGCGTTATTAGTTATCTGTATTGCTGTGTGTTGTCATGGAGCATTGTACGACATTGGTCACCAGGTCTCACAGATCGAACGTGATACACATCTATCTAATGTATAACGTAAGGAAGTTAACGAGTTTCGTTAACCAAACCCGAACATGAGCACCAGGGTTCTAGTCATGAACCTACAACTGAAATAAAGGACATATTGTAACTGTCAACATGTCAGAACATATCTAAGCGGTAGGGTCACTTTTTTGAAAATAGTAAGAGGTACTGTCATTTGTCAAACTTGATAGCTAACCTCAAATTCATGGCCGATATCACTGAGCTGGGTTTGGGCGGATAAGTACGTTAAGACTGGATAAAATAACTTGGAAAATGGCGTTCAGCTTGTATGAATCAAATTCACTCACTACTTGTCTATGAGCAAATAAGTTTCCAGCAGATCGAATGATTTCTATGATTTGAAATTGCTTCGGAAATTCTAACCGTGAGGTCGTAGACAAGAGTTTACGGGTCAGGTAATATTACCCACTGAAATGATCACACAATCTGAACATTACACATAACCGAATGTGGCTTACAGCTGGCTTACGACTATTCGGTCTAGCCTAGTATGAGATTGACGGAGTAGTGATCAGAGCGGTTTCGTCACCTAAGCTTGAACGGGGTTACGGTTCTGGTCGTGACAAGGAAATACACTATTGAATGACTTTTCGAACAGCACCACTCAAATCTGGTACTTCTCTTCAAAGCTGGCTGACCGGGAAGCTTGTCTGAGTATGAAGACTGTGACCAGATATGAATGTGATTCAATTTATATGAACTCTACTGTCCATTCTAAGGTTGGACTGCTTCTGTTCTTTGGCCATTCCTCACATCAAATTAATCTGGTTTAGGGTTCATTCACAGTAAATCTGAACCTCAATTTGAATAGTATTTCAGCAAACAATAGTTTGTGATCAGAAAATATCACTTTTTCTGAGATATGAAAGCCACATCTCATTAATTCTGAGGTTTGTGAATAAATGATAATGAATGGGTGCTTGAATGCTTCCATTCATGTGTTCATCAGCGGGCGAGAAAAATGTGTTTGAGTCGTTCAGAAATATGAAAACTGTTTCATGACTGTGATAAGCTTAAAATGAACTAAAAATATTCTACTCAAGTTCAGCTTGTCAACACATAGGTTTTGAGCACAATCGTTAAAACACTCATGAGCACAGATTATTAATAGAAATAAACAGACAGATAGAGAGTTGTATATAACAAACTACTTAAGGTAATGTATGAATGAGACTGTCTTGACAGTTGTAACCCCGGTTGATCATCGAATATATATATCTACCGAGAGCAACCGAATCGAGTCAGTTGTGGACAAAAGATGAAGCAGAGCATTCCAAATTCATGAGAGTAGATTAAGCATACTCGTCAAGTTGTCTGTTCGAAGTTCACATTTGCGGTATTGGCCTTGACAGGTTCATTCCTGTTTAATGGGAGTAGAGCTGCAAACGGGTGACTACGTATTGACATAATTTTGTCAGTTAAGTTTCTTCTCAAATGTTACTAACCTATCTGAGTAAGCGTCCGTTATTAACCCCTCATTCAAATAAGCTGCTTCTTTTTCACTATGGACGACAAGACTGTACTTGATTTCGTGTGTGTGGACGCACATTTCAGTTGTATAATTCAGGGTGAAGGTTTCAAAATGATATCACATACTGATTATTTTTACGGAATCTCATGTCCTAACTCACGTGGCATTGCTGCACTCAAGACTTTTTCGCAGTCAGAAACATTAATCTATGTCTTCCGAATAATATTTGTCCACGTTTTACAGCATTTGTCCATGCCATGGATAGAGGTCAGTCATGGGCCAGTGATTACGCCTGATGGTGCAGCCATACTCAGTGGACTCGGACATGTTTTTGGGTTATCCAGAAGATCGTTACTACGGCAATGTTTGAAAAACCAAGGAGGAACAGAAAGCCTAAGAGAAGAATACCACTTTGGCTAAAAAAAATCTGACGACTAAGTGTCACACTGTATGAGAAACCAAAAACTGGGTAAATAATCCACAAACCACTCAAACAATAGTTCCATAATTTGTTTACGAAACATCATACTGGACAATCAGTCAACAGTCCCAAAAAATTTGTATTGAAATATCAAACTGTATATCGTTAAAATTAATCTAAAGCGCGTTCCATTAAACATAATTCCGGAATACATGTAAGTATGGAAATGAAAGGAAATTTAGTACAGTAGAATCTACGTCTATGTGAGTCCATGTTATGGAGTGAGTGCGGTCGTCACGATCTGTTTTTGACGTGGTGAATATGTATATATTACGTGATACATCGAATACAACTAAGTGACTGCTATATTAGATTACACCTTGTCTCTTACGGTTGAGATTAGTGTCATTTCAAGGTAATTAACCCGTTAAATATCGACGGTCTTCAAACAGTGTGATCTTTATTTCCATTCAATTATTCGTAGCTCCTTTGGTGTTTCTGAAATCCATTGCCTTGAGTTGTTTACTTGGAACAACACGATGGCGTGAATGGTAAATCATCGGTTCCAGTGTGTTACCTGCCCTAACCTAATTATTCTACACCGGTAAACAAACCGTTAACAGTATGAGTCAAATGACCGAGCTGATGAGGTTAAATGAGCTCTTCTTTGACTGTAATTATATGACATTGCTGGACCAAGGAGAAAAAGTGCATCATCCAGTCCACAATCGACAGAAAAACTAGTTTTATCTCCCTACTCACAAAAGATCGTTTCTACAGAACAGCATATGAGTGGATACAAAAAGCATGACCTTTACCGCAAGTAGCATTAATGACACAGTGGACAGGTGGCTCAAACGTATATTAACGTTCTGAAACAGCTGAAACACGAAGTTACCTTTGGTGTATGCAGCAGAGCTACACGGCCATATATTATGTAGCATAGTATTTCATATACGTTCAAAAATCATAGCACACGCTTTGTAGGGCATGGCAAGCATTATTGCAGGGAATGGATCGAGTTCATAACAGACCTCATATAGCGGGTATACATGAAAGTAAATACACGGAACAGGCAACTGGAAATGCAATGTTACAACCGGAATTCTTAAAGTATTCTTTAGTCATTTCAAATGCTTGTCCTAGTGGTCATTCCTACACTGAGTCAGGATGTGTTGTAATAAATTAACCCAGGTATATCGCTTGAGTGTTTACCTACCTGTTTGCTCACGTTATTGTTTACGTGAGCAAGCTGAA
>JTDE01000215.1:93801-116810 GCA_014338405.1 Paragonimus skrjabini miyazakii | reverse complement strand
ACATGTCCATGTGTGATCAGAATGTACGAAATGTTACTCCGGAGAACATCACATGAATTACGTCTTCTTATTGTTTTATTCAAGTTAATCAAGGGAACAAACTGTTTCAAATGTAATTGGTGAGAGTCAGAGAACTACCTGCTACTCGCAATGTATGCCTCTTTGGAGTCTTGCTGAAATGGATTAACTAAAGTTAATATTTCACATGCCCTGTTTTTAATCAATCCTTCATCATCACCAACAATAAAAAAACTAAATTAAGCCAAGATGTTTTTCGACAGTTTCTCTAAATTGTTTGCTACTAGTTCAGATAAACAGGAATAACAGAGTTAGTCTATTACCATGTCTTGAATCAGCCTCACATTGACTTGTGATGACAGTGTACTCCATCAGCCAAACTCTAACGCAAACCGGACGGCATTTCTTATCAAACCTGGTTAAGTCGTCATGATAGGAATAGGTATGGTTGTAACATAACCCTCCCCTGCATAAAACCTTTCTCCTGTGAATAGAATGAAACAACTTAGAACAGATTAACATCATCTATCCAATATAACTTAAACGTGAAATGGTTTCAACTATGTTTTCTGTTTACCTTTTTCAAGATATTCACCATGGAAGTCCATGGAACTTTTGGGAGCACACAAAGTAGAGCCTAGAACCTAGTATGAGACATTTTTCCTTCAGCCTTCACAAGAAGACCGTTTGAAACACTTCAAAAGTAAAAATGACTAAAGATCGAATGCTAGTTTTCGTGATTTCATTAAAGGGCTGGAGTGACCAACGGAGTCTGATATTCAATAACTACCTCAGCTAACGCCCTATCCAAAATAGAAACACAATCCATCTTGCCCTATTGATTCCGAGAACAATTCCGTAATCACCTTCTATCATTCAAATATTTGGTCAGTAAACAAGCGAACCGATGTTTACATCAGTAAATGAAATAGACGTTTTCAGTCACCTCATTCACAGCTTGTTTCACTGCCATATCCTTGCTCATAATTAATCTCCAAGGCAGGCTATCTATGCACGATAAATCAATGTTTATGTGTTTCTTTCAATTGCTGTTGTTGTACAGCAGAATGTGTCAGTCAAGCAAACAGACACCAATCTATGCCCACAGTCATATGGTCACCTATGTCAAGCCTCGACATCTGATTCAACTAAGCTTTCTTGTTCAACTTCTATTTTAAATCATATTCGTAAGTGACGCTAGTCAATTACTGCTTTGTAGGGCTAGTCATCACAAGTTGGAAACAGTACTTACTCGTTCTCAACGTCCCCCCGTCAAATGGGTTCCGATGAGGTGATGCACCTGACTTGCCGAGCGATAGCAGCGGATAAATTGAGCTCACTTGACATAATGGTGTGCTCTATTGTATCAGTCTTCGATGTTCTTATACGGACTTGCCCACCAAGCCGATCAGGCAAATCATATAGTATGCGCAGTTGTCTGCCAGGCTCAGCCTGCTGGCCAGAAGCTGAATCATTTCGCTCTAACCCTTGCAGTGCACTATACCCTTTCCAGTTTAACGTGCCTCACTGTCAGTTTAAAATAACCTTAGTGACTTGACCCACGCAAGCTAAGTTGGGTTATTCTCTGCACTTGGTAACTCCTCGTCCTCTCATTTTAAAGGAGCCAACCATTCCCTCTGTTTTGCAGCGTTCTCACTTGCACATTAGTACTGCAACCCTGTTCACCCTTGAAACCCAGTTAACCCTCTTGGGACAAACTGAATTAATATCAAGACATCTTGAACTGGAAAAGGTATAATTCAGGATTTCTGGCATACTTTGTATGTTCGTGCGCATATGTCATCCTTGTTCAGTCTGCTTGCATAACGGCCTATCTGATACGCATATTTCCTCTAAGAGTGTTTGACCTTAATTTACTTCAGACCTACTTGTGGGGAGTCTTGGTTTCAGCTGAACTCGAACTGGAGACGGGAAAAGGACGTCCAGACGCCGCAACTGATTTACTAACAGAGCTACGTAGCGTCATCGAGAACTCAGGAATTTCAACTTTGGACTCAGCTGTCTACTCATCCCAATGAAAGACTTCAAACGACTCAGAAGTTATCTCTCATGGTTAGCTTAGCTACGTACTACATTCAGTCGGACTGAACATTCGTACACCTCCAATTAGTAGTATATGTCTTATGACTTACATTAGATTTTCAAGGATCCCTACTTGTCAAGAATGAATTATCTCCATTCTGCAACGTAATCATAAATCCATCCGGTTTACCATAAATTTCTTCATAATTGTATTTCCAGTGAGTATTGCACAGATTGGATGATATAGAATGGCTCCAGCTGCGCAAAGTTCGGGTTTAGGCCAAACTCGAATCAGTGACAGAAACAGTGTGTGGTAAAGATTCTACCAGCTAAGCTATGAAACCAACTCAAAAGTTCAAAAATATTACATTTCGATTCGGTTACCCATACAATTCATTGTCACATGTAATCTATCAAATTATACAGTGATTTCACTGTCCAAACAGGATTTTTCAAACTTTTCAGATCGAAACTCATCGACGCCGCTGTTGGGCGTTGTAATTATGTTATTGGATCAGTTGGCAGATTGTATAGGAAACGGTAATTTAGATTGGTAACCACGTCAAAATGTAACATTTCTGTGCATCCGGCGTGACTCCGTAGCTCCAGTGGTTGATCGTTTGTCGCGTTTCGGTACGCTGTTTCTGTCGCTGGTTCGAATCCAGACGAAGTTCAGATTTTTCACAATTGGGTTTAGTTCTATAATGGTTAAGTCCATTGCATTAATTCTTTGATACTGGTAGCTGATAAACACGAAAATTCCACAAAGGGAACAAGAATCGGTATCTTTTTGAAAAGTTACCGATGCTAATCAGCACACTGATCGCCACAATCTAATAAGTTTACGATTAAAGTTGTTCATTCGGAAACAAGGGAAAATGACCTTCAAGTTTTCACTCGGAATGTTTTTCAACATAGAAGCAAGCATAGCTGGATTTCAAGGATTTCCAACTGAGGTTAAATCAGGACTAAAAGCTGACTGGCTCAACATAAGGCAGAAACTCCAATTTGATGACTTTGAACACAGTTATAAAAGTAGTGTGTTATTTAGAACCATTTCTGACTGACAGCATGTTTACATAAGAATGGATGTTTCTTTTACCACCCCACATAGCCACACAAGTTTGCAGCTTTGAAAGCATCCAAAACCAATACTGGTCTTCTCTCAGTTGGTCTTACCGTTAAAGCTTTCTAATTGAAATGATGTCAATATCGTTTCCGTTTATTATGCCTACCAAGACTAGATTTCTACACGTGGATAAAGGTCACCAGTTCTCATCGGAATGTTCACAAGATGCACGACTCCGATCACTTCAGACTACACTGAATATGTTTACGCTTGAGGAAGATTGATTTTTTCCTTTGACAATCAAACCATAGGCACCATCTGAAAATCATTTCCCGAGTTGCTTATTGAAATTCCTGGAACAAAAATGTTTTGTGCTTACTTAGGAGCTGGTTATCGTATTACGCGCCAACTATCTGGTTTGGACATATCTGTTGATCATCCACCATAGGAATTAATCGCCCGTGAAAGTGACTCATTTGAAAAACCGTATTCCACACAGTTTGACCTCTGCAGTTGTTTACTCCACTGACATAATCCCAAATTTGCACGTTTGTTAGCTGAAATATCGTTTTTTAACTCCACTCGGTGTCTCACTTCTTGGTACGTCAATAGTGGAGAGCATCATGTTTGACTAATTGTATCTGACTGCGAACATGATGATCGTCCCTTTCCTTGATACTCTCGATCTATCTGAATGGCAGCGTATCGTCAACTTTCAGTATCTTAAGTGCGGTGCGAAAAAGTTGGTCAAGCTTCCATTTCCTATTCAGTTTTGCGGTAGGTGAGAACTTGGAATATTCCCTGACAGCTTGCGAACACGATGTTACGAAACCGCTCCCAGACATTTGCCTCCGTGACATAAAACATACGGACGACTGCTCTGAACTCTCTGAAGGTTCATAGAGAGCTTAAACCTTCTTGGACAGAATAAATGCTTCAGTTTATCATTTGGGTACGGCCTTCTTGTTCACCATGTACACGGTGCTGTCGCGAGATTGGCAAGATTCTATGCCATTTCTCATCATTTTTGGTGAACCGTTAGAGGTGATCAAGAAGTTTATGTACCTCGAGATCTGTATCAACGCTGGTGGAATGTCTGATGAGACCACGGATCGCCTAGGTAAGGCTCGGACGGCGTTTGCTAAATTACACCATTTGTGGTGTGTGTATCATCCCCTTCTTCCTGCGAAAGGTCGAGTGTACAGTGCCACTGTAGGATCTGTCTTATTGTACAGCTTTGAAACCTAACCGATTCCAGTGGAGGGTATCCACAGAATGTCCGTTTTCGACCGTCGGTGCCTTCGAAGCATGAACGCCGTGTGGTGGGAGCACTGTGTCAGAAATGACGAAGCTCGTCGGCACGTCTTTGGAACGGATAGATTCCATAAACGTTTGAGTATTTTTATCTCGTCACACAGGCTTCGTTGGCTTGTCCGTATCTTACAAATGACAACCCATCATCTACCACATCGTGCTTTGTTTGTGAGTAGTTGGTTAGGATGAAAGCAGTGGTCTAGCGATCAACGCAGGACTCAGCTTCGGGATATGAAGTTATCCACTTTGTAGGTTGTATCAAAAAAGCTCTCTCAGTTTCTTAGCTGAGGTGTGAATGACAACGAACATCTTTGGATGAGGAAGCTGTCTGATATGGCAAAGAATACAAGTCGGTGAGGTTCGTGTTGCGAGTCACATGCTCGATCTCGTATCTTATTTATTTCTGTAGGTCATGGCTGTTTGTAGTAGATGAACGTTTTTTTCTGGCGCTGACTTCATTTACACTTTGTGTCACTGCAGTGAATCTATATTGCAATCATATTCGAAACATTTCCGATTATTTTGAAAAGAATTTTGAATGTGGTGACGCCATTTCATTGGATGCTAAAATTTTACCACATTATAACCTAATTCTGTGAAACACTTTAATGGAATGTAATGATGATCTCGAATGGGAGCTATTCTAAACTTGAATGAACACATTTTCTATTTGTTATCTCCCCTATGAATACAAAAGTTTCACCCAGGGACCACATTACAGTGGTCTGGCTTACTCAATGCTCTCTCAAACACTTGTCTTCATCGAGTCTCCTTCAGTTTTTTCTCTGCTCATCTAACCCATTATAGATCATATCTACAAATCAAGAAAGCTTAATCCTTCCCTCATTTTCTTTACAGTGCATATGACAACACTGACAAAATAAACGAGAAGACGGAGAGGGTTGTTTATACTGTCTTATTAGTAAAATACTAGACTATGATGTAATTACACACTCATCAGAACCTATCAAAACAGTACACTCTCAGGATCATTTGTTGAATAAATGGGTATGTAATTGGGTCAAAGTGAGAAACCTTTGTGCTCCTGGCGTGGCTTTTTAGCTCAGCTGGTAGAACACTCGCCTTGTTTAGACATACTGCTTCTGCCACTGATCCGAGTCCAGCCCGAACGCGTCTATTTTAACAATAGGTATATTCCAACATAACAACCCTGTTAAATTACTTATAGAAAGTACAAAACCAAGTTCGACATTATTTTTGACACATAATGAAAATCAATCTATCAAACTTCATGGTAAAATCTGACTAACAGTATAATCGTACTTCAGGGTTTTGATCCCATAGGAAGAATCTTGTTTCGGTATGTATCTTCATGAAAACTACTCTACTCAGTAATTAAACCCAATTATGAGAAGGTTTATTTTGGCTTTTATCGGGGAAGCTAGTTCACAGAGTGTTACTTGATAAGTTACATATCATTTACATGAAGTCACAAACTTCATTCTCGGACAGCCTCATTTTACTAGACAATATACAACGGAATCATCAAACTAGAGTTTCATTTGGGTTAGAGTTCATCATCGGTGTATATTCTCATTATACCAAGATAAATAACTTTAATCTCTGTGCCTACTGAGTAGTCTCCTCACTGACTAATCGAGTCAAGAATTGATTTTGTGTGATTTGCAAGGTGGACATTCAACTTTTACACAGCCACATCATCATCATCATTAACAGACAGAATAATTAACAATATAACTAACTCAATTTTATGGTTAAATTAATTTCCAAATTGTTGATATGTACAAAATTGCATATTAAATAAGGGGTAACGAATGAATTGCATATACTGATATACATATATATGGTTTTGAAATAGAATCCAGATGAGAATGTGAATATACAGTCAGAAAGGTCAAAATGAAGAAAGTGGATGGAAAGGGATAAACTTTTTGGGGCATGCCAGGAAATATTGGACCGTTATGGAGTCAATGAGATTGTATTGAGGAGTGTGGTTACATTTGGACAAAGATCAACTTGAAATCTCTTTCGTTAGAAGCCCGGGAAAAAATGACAAGGGAACAGTATGATAAAAAGACAGAAGATAAGTGTGTAGGAGTTTAAAACGACGTTAGGTGTAAAACGTGATTCTACTCAATTTAGAATAAGTACACCACTTTGTGGCTCATGGCAACACCTGGATGATATGGATAAACGTATTTTTGTGTCGTATTCGGGGACTAGTATCGAAAGTTGCTGATAGTTTTTTCTTTAAAAATGACGGTACACCAATCCATTTGGATGTATTGTGAAATACAATACTTGTATTAGATCTTCTAGCCAATTCAGTAAGACCATCGTGTAGGACGAGAGAGAGAAGGATAGCGTTGGATGCTGTATACCAAACCGTACATCATCTGCATCATGTAACAAAAACTAGTCATTGGGACTGTGCATGAAATTTATATGAAGGAGAAAACAACGAGACAGGACTGTGAACTGGAGAACGTACGAATTCATGACTGCTACCGCTGCTGCTAAAAAGAGTCTTGATCAGTTTAACAATATTGTGAGAGATGATCAAATGTCATACATTTTGAGAAAGTAAAACAGAATCTTCCTACCAATACCGTTAAAAGTACTACTGTAATAGCAATATGCAAAACAAACTCTGCAAAGGGCTTTCCATCACAGAAGTGTTCGAATAATGTTGACTTTGCACGATCGTATTCGAACAACCCATCGAAACTAACCATTTACTTTCTATTGTTAATCACATGATCAGGAGGGTTCAAATTTATTCAATCCGGAACGATTTGACTTGAGAGAATAGATATTTTTCATACTGATCTCAAATGGCCGTTGATTTTCTTGGAGTTGGAAAGCGGTAAACAAAATTTGTTTCCTGTATTAATGAGAGGCATTCTGGGAAATCAGTCAGTTTTGAAAGGGAGTCTATAGGTTGAAACTTGGGGTTTGACTGGATTTAAACCAGTGCTAGGTACTGTATGTCATGGAAATTCTATGTTAGGGATTCATTATCCAAATGCTTGCAATCTTTATGCGGTATCTATCGAACCATTCTGGAGATAAGGATATCTCGAATAAAGTGTTTTGGGAAACGAAATAGTCAGGTGATTAAGACCCACAAAAAGAAGGTAACCGGATGTAATTTCGTCCCATTAAAATGCTCGACAATCAGTTTAAGTACAGTCTAACTCAGATTCTTCTATTTCCGGCTTAGAATATCCCTGAACTTCATGGTGCGGTAGTTTGTCGTTGACCCTTTGTATATACTCGTCGAGCGAGTATGCTCAAAAATTATCGATCCGATTTAAAGCAGGACTGTGAGATGGCCAGCCTGTACGGAGGTAGTAATATCCTTGCAGCGTGTGTTGTAAGTATTTGGGCATTTTCTTGTGTGAACGTAGATCTATACCGACACGTGAACCCAGCAACGTTAATACCAATATTTTCAATCTATGGACGTGACAGTTAACGTTTTGCTCACTAATCACTATTGCTAGATCACTCATGCGAAACTCGAACTCAATAAAGTATCGTGTCTGAATGTTAACCATCAGTCTTCTTGTAAACAATATGCCGCTGACTTTTAAAGGTCATGCTGGCACCACCTCCATGTACTGGGACCATCATGACCAATTTTGTTCTCTCCATAACGATACAATATACCGTTTGGAAGTAACATAAGACGCGATTTTCAATGTAAATTAAACGAAGAAGGAGGTGTTAGATAAGTGAAAACATAAACGTCACACCTTTCGAAATTTCAGTCAAGTACATTGTTACATAGGCTTTCCTATCGCTCGGATGAGCACATACTCAAAGAGGTCTTGTGAGTTATTTGCGTCTCCTATACATCCGTGGCTATTAACCCAATCGAAGAAGGATAGCAGATGGCATTTGCGTACTGCGATCAGCAGATGCCTAATTCGGTTGGATAGGAGGCGTAATCGCATTATCTAAAACATGTTAGATGTCCTCCGGAGTTGGTATCTGCTGAACATCCTAAAACACTGAGTATTCCGCAACTTTTAGCAACACAAAGCATCTCATGATACATCTTGACTATGATTCCATCGGTTCTTTCAAATCTAGTTAAAACAACCTGTCGAAAACTGTCAATTTTATTTCGGCCTCCGTGACTCCAGATTGTGATCGGCATAAACTGGAAATCAGTCAATTCATGATTATCCAATCCGATAATTCCCAGCATCTGAATAACAACTGAACTGTAGATTCGGATCATGTGAATTATAAAATGCAATCAGATTCAGTCTTTTTGAAAAATGGTTGAAAAATAGTCAATGACTACCAAAATTCACACAATCCACTGATATGTTTGTTCAATCCAACTAAACTAATTTCAACATGCAAGGTCGTTTCCGACCCATTAATGACACTAGTGAAACTGTAACCTACCATGCTGCCGTGTTGTTGGCGCGATTGTGTAAGTCGTGTGCATGTTTTACTGGGCCTTTGGTTCACGCTTGTTTCTATTGTCTCTTTTCACAGGACTATCGTTGGAACCCTCACTTCAAAAGAACGCTGTCCCCCTCGGGTGTCTCCACGTTGCTCAAAATTGGTTTACGAATGTAACGGGCACAGGAAACGAGAACGTCTGACTTGCCTTCTTTAGAAGGAACAAATCATTATAGCAAAGTACATCAATAATGAACATTTTTATTAAACCTTTTGTTTTGCATATATTTCAGAAACATTATTAGATGAAATAGAACGCGCATGTTCTGGAACATTTGTAAGATATTTTATAAATGAGAACAGGTTGCAATTCCATCAGTTTACGTGTTTGTCACCAGCGGTATTTATGCAAGTGACAGTCAGGCGTATAAGAAACTTTGATTCATAACGAGAAGAACAATAGGTTTGATCCCTGTGCAAGTTATCTCCACCTGATAAGTCCATAAAAAGTAGAAATCGATAATCAGATGTCGTTTTGAGGATATGAAATGTTATAAAAATGTCGGTTTGTGTCCACATATCCACAGTCAGTAAAAATCGATAAGAACAAGTTGTTTGTTGTGCTGATAAAAGATAAACCTATTGTGAACCGTTCTTAATTAACCTGGATGGATACAGTTTCCTTGAATCTATATTGGGAAAGCTTCTGTGACTAAAGCCGACAGCGGAAATCAATTTAAAACCTACAGCGTTACAAGCAATTCTGGCAACCTGTTTAATGCCTGATCCTGCGATCAGTCATTGATATGTTGACCAAGAAATTCCCCATCAAGTTTGAACGACTAGAAACTGATAACCATTGGTCACGTGCTTTTCCAATACTCTAGGTTCAAAGAACACACTTGGTTAGGGTTATTCCTCCCTTTGTAAACAGTTTTGCAAAACATTATTCCAGAACAAACCCCGTAAACTTCATGCACATGTGGACTCCCGGAGAGACGTGCTCATAAAACCCATGAATTTCCCGTACATTTCAAAATGTTAGAAACTGACTATTTGGTTCTCATCATATTCGCGAGGACAATCTCAGAGATTTCTACCATACATCTTGTGGACTTGGATGTAACTTCCTCAGTCGGGGGCGCTGAAGCGCCAGTAATATCCAAACCACAGTCGTGGTCCTTCTGAGACGCAGGCCACTCTGAATCCAATGAAAGTCGTCGGTTGAGCTAAACCCTACTAGTTGCTGAACGACTGATGTTGTTCATCGCTTACGCATCTGCATGCAAATACCTCTGGTGGATAAGCATTCTCCTCAATTGTCTGAAATGCCCCAAGTGGTTGAGCCTCGACTGTAGTTTGATTGGGTGGCATTACCCAAAGCCGTTAACATCATTCAACCGGACGTAACTGTGCTGTATGTGCTGTGGTCAATCCGTTTTTTTTTCAATGTGCGCTCGAGTTCGGTGCATACGGTCACATGATGTGTGTTCTAATCATGTGCAGTCAATGTACACATATTGTACACGCGCACATGCATGAGCCATTACTAGCCAAACAGCCGATATGATCACAAAAGTGACTAGCGCGGCAGATCATTTGATGTTACAACACTATGAGCCGCAACACAGATCTGGTCAGATGAAAAGCAATAACAACAAGAACACTGGTGCCAGCAACAAATGATATTGCTACCGAACTGTGTTTATGTGTCCGTGTGTGTATGTGCGTGAGTGTATGTAGGAATGACTACTAGTCGGCAGGCCGCCAGCCTTTCTCCATAGCTGTAAACTTCTCCTTTGTAGTTGGTCGGCGCAGTACAAAAGGAGGATGACCTTTCGATATGTCTTTACGGCACTTACTGGTACTTGCAAAGACCTGTTGTGCGTGTGTGCGCTCAGTTCTACCCGAATGAATCAGAGTTTGTGTGTGTGTGTGTGTGTGTGTGTGTGTGTAAGTTACGCCAAGTGTTCGGCTATTCGCATCTAATCGATATTGAATTCAAAGGAAATCTAAAGCATTTGATACATTTGGAATGGTTCAACGGTTCAAGTGGAATGCTATGCAATAATTCTGAAGATTTTGTGTAAAATAAAGATATGTATAATACTGAGTGTGCACTTTGGTTTGGTACTTGGCAAGTATTGATCACACCTGTCGCCATATACTCTCATTAGGGCAGGACGGTTAATCATATAGTGCACGGTCTAATTATACTGAGTCGAACTACGGACACTAATCACTGATGAGAGTTCGTTTACTTCACATTTGCTCAGAACCAAGTGTTCAGTAGGAATTGGTAGCAATGACCTGATTACTTATATCACTATGTTACAGCGACGGATGAGCACGTACGATTTTCTGAGTAAGGTTTGGGGGGGCCGGATGGGTTGTGCAAGTATTGAACAACTGTTCGATTAGATCACCAACAACTATGAGGTTGGGCAATTTTGTGTACTCTTACAAACCAGATGCATTTGAACAAAACTGTGCCGTTGGTGATTGAGAGTGCTTAAGCTAAATCCATCGTTGTCCTATAACTGGTCTGAACTGAACGTGGATTCTGGTTATTAATATTTCGGTGGAATTTTTAAACTGACAACCGGGTAAACAAGTATTCGCAACCAGAATGGTATCAACTGGAATAGTCATCCGGCTTTCATTGTCTGATCGACCTGAACGAAAATGATATTGCTTGTAGATTGTTCGTTGCGGACTGAGAGTCACACAGCTGCTGCGCTATTACAAGTCGGAGTGTTTGTGGCGAGATTCGGTGTAAAAAACAATCGGCTAATTACAAACGACTTACTTACACAACCATTTATATACTAGAATTGAGTCGATGGGAGAAACAGCAGACTTCCACGCGGCAATTTCTCCTTGCCAGCTGAGCTACAAGGCAACGCTAGAATACTAGAACCCTCATATTTGAGCTCTGTTACACACCTATCCCACAGTGATATACAGCGTTCATCAACTGAGCCAAGAGTAAAATTGCTGTGGAGGGATTGCATAAGCAGTCAGAGCTAGAATTTGTTGAAATAGCGCCGTAGCTGAGCTGTTAGAGCACATATGAGATAGAGGCATGAGGATATGGTTGTTGATTTGAATCCAAACAAATTCTTGATCTACCGTTCTTCTAAAAATGGGAAACATGCCTAGTTGCTTGTTGGTAAAATCAATCACAAAGTTTGTACAGTTGTTAATATAACACTGGAAAACTAGTCGTCACCATCAAAACAACATTTTGTAAACACGACACAAGTCGACTAGCTGAGACAGATTTTGAATACGTTCCGAAGGTTAGCAGCTTTAAAAACGATAGTGAATCACCGCTTAATCCGTTCCGTTATGTTATCGCATCAACTGTTATTAAATAATCACAGTAAGAATTGTATTACTGGTTACCAAATCCTCGTTCTCTTGTCACACTGAAATGTCTTCAGATTATCTATTTTTCAACACTTTTCTATGTATTACTATGATACATAATATCATCGTCAGATGCTACTCGAGTCATGACCAATTCAAGTTGCATATTGATCTAGTCAATGGCCGCTACGTTACGTGTGACCATTAGTAACAAAAACTTGGATGGATATTTGGTCAGCGCGTACATGAAGTGTTTCGACCCAGTTACAGTGACCCATGAAGTTTGTTATTTTGTCGAAAAAATAATGCTTCAAGCAGTTCTTTTAAATTTTGACACGGAGAGTGAACTTCGTATGGATTAGACTTGAAAGAATTCACCATAATACACATTCCTCATGGTCCACAGAAAATGACAGTGATGGATACAGTGTACGTTCAATAGGTAACAGCTAGGATCCTTTAAAGTCTGTTCACGCGGACTCTATTCGACGGTGTTTGTTGAACTATTTCATGTTCGTTTAGTGCGTTTGTCGTCCTGTGTTTTCAGTACAACGCGTAACGCTGAACTCGCTCAAGCAGGCTTGGTTCGGTTGTAGAAAGTCAATTCTAAATCTGTCATCATTTTTTCGTTTACTATTTACAGTAAACAATCGTGACGAACTCTGTTTCACGATTCCATGTATAAAACGTGTTTTCTTTTTTTGTTATAACTGTCATAACTTGCCTACTAAAACTTTTTTACCTGATAATGTTTGACAGGCTATTACCTTCATTTTTACCCCAGTGTTTTAATGAACTCATTTCTCGTCGACTGCTGATCATTACAAACTCGTTTTGTCCAGGCGTTGGATCTGCCATGGCCAACCCCACACCCTGTTAGCCTGTCAAGACCCACGGTTCAAGTGGGTACTTGATTGCAGCGTGACATTGAACTGATTGACCAGATTAACTACCCGTTCCCCATTTACCCCCTTTAATGTTTCCCCTGTAAAATTCGTGATATAAATGTGATGTATTTAGCCTGATGATGAATCGCTGAAAACGAGCTTGTTCGCTACACTGTGTTTTTCAAAACTCGTTTTTGGTTGTCCCATTTTCAATGCCTCTTATTGCTAGTTATCTTGAGTATCCGGTTAATTCACATTCAAGATGGAAGAACACATTTACTGTAATTTTGCCAATAATGCTGTGTAAATGCCAATCATTTCGATCGTCTATCTTGATGTTTTTTGGACTTAGAAGATAATCTCACCAACCCGCCCATCGGAATCAATGTTATTGGAACTAATAGTGAAGGTTTGGGGATTTCGGTTACCTCAAAATTGCTCAGTTGGTTCAATGAAGAGAGCAACTTCAACCTAACTGAGAAGTCCTGATCACGGGGTTATCGATTGAATAGAACAGAGTGATTCTGTTCATTCTCCTTTCGAAATGATCGGGCAAGCTGAACACTATTCATGCAAGGTTGTGGTTGAGCGTTTGGATTTGATTATTCGGTCATGCCTATTGTGATGTTGTTGGCGTTGTTGTTAACACGCCAGTCTAACAAGCACGGGGGCCAGAGTGCAAACTCCGATCCGGACAAGGATATGCACTACTGATGAGCTCGAATAAGAGCGAAAAACGAGTCTAGTGCTTCCTTTCAAAGTGGGCTAGTCGAAAGGCTTATCTGAATGCGACAGCTGCGATCAGTTGTGGGTGATGTTCATTCCATATGAAAAAGCAAAATCCCCTACTACACATCAGGAATATAAATAGGTTTAAACGTCAAACTCTCTTGGGTCATTTGAATAAGGTATCCAAAAGATAGAAATTGTGATAAACTTTCCACTTGCCCACAATCATCAGTCGATATAGTGTAATTAACAAAAAAGAGCGATAGGTAGTTGTTTTTTAACATATAGCACCAACTGCTGATTGCCATTCTCTAAAATTTGGTATTGCTTTAAAAAACGACTTGGATGCATCCAACCAGGAAAGTAAGCTGTGTTTCACTGTTTCCAGTGATTACGTTACAGAGTTTTATGCGTAGCAATCAGATGAACTCTATCCGATGGATTCAGATGAGAGTTCCAAGAGAGACCGATGTTCGACTCGTGTTTATTGATGTAAAACCCTCACCGCATCTACAAACACACGTGCATTAACTATTGAGGTACTCAGCTACCTTGCATTCATTTATAGCTCGTAGTCTTTGGACGTTGTCAGATGACATTCCCGTTTACAAAGGACAAAACAGGTTCTGAACCGGGTACAGCCGTTGTTCCACTCAGTTTCTGCCAGACACAACAGATTACGCTGACTTTTCTTGAAAAGCTTGAAGACCAATATCAATTTATCATTCATAACTGAATTAAACAGTGAAATGAAGGGAACCCTGTCCAACTACTGTTAGTTTGTCCTACTCACTGGTCTTTGGAACAATCTAACATTTTAACTTGTCATCTCGGTTAGATCACGTGATAAAATCGGGTATTATATTGAATTTGCTGGAACCACTTCTTGTTTATTCAGATCAGATTCCGGTCGGCGCGCTCCTTTGATCTGTGTTCGTCAGCCTCCTCAGAACATCACCTCGTTTAAGTTTGATTGAGAATTTGTTGGACAGCCTACAACTGTCGCCTTGATTGGACTCTTGAACTGAACAAGAGAGGGCGAGAAAAACGATAACAGCAACAACAACATGGGAGAAAACATGGCACCTGGATGGTTGTATGCAACTGCCGGGGGGAAGGTGATGAATTCAAGCGATTGTTTTGCACTACGCTAAAATTTGCATGGTCAATCGATTGAAGCGTAAGCAAAGGATGAAAAAGGTTCAAGTTTTTTTTCACAAAAAGGAATTCATCGGCAAACTTAGTTGATTAGCACATAACGGTGTTGTATAGGCCAACTATTCTGAATTATTCAGTGATTTAAACGATACATGGTGAACAGAAGTGGTTGGACAGAATAACTCAGCCGAGCCTAGCATGAATTGAAGGACACAGTACGACCAACTCATGTGAATGTAAGTAGAATCTCAAATTCCAATCGTGCAAGGAAATGCACTGTACGAGAACATTTATCTATTCACGTTTGTCAACTAGAACAATGTATTCACTAATCGATTTAAGATATGATCGCTTATTCTTGTCTGAAACCTACTAACCTTTCGTTCTATATGTCTATGTCCACAATGAAATGTCATACAGTTATCTACCTGTGTGACAGAAATAAAAGGACTGCCAATCTTGATGAACGGAGGTTGTCATTTGCCAGTTTAAATCATTGTAGTCAATTCCATCACAAAGTCACTGTTCCTCGTTTGCCAGTATTGCCGAACGCAACAGATATCCCCCAGTAAACAACACACCCCTTCGAAGAGCACATGAGAACACCATAATCATTAAACGCGTATACGATTTCATAACCTATATGGATCGATATTGATTGCGATTGAATATGTTCCTGTCAACTTACGTTGTTCGATCAGATATGGTTGAATTTTTCACTAATACTGAATGGTTCAAGTGGGCAAACTTTGGAGTTCGTATAAGCAAACAGAATATAGGTTGTACTGCTAGTTAAACTTATCAGTCCATTTGGCAATCACCTGAGATGTTGATACTTCCTGTCGTTTAGGTATTTGTGTTCAGATCTACTTATCGTAAGTTAACTTTTCTGGTCCATTGTCCAGGCAAAATTTGTCGTTTTTGGTAACTTTCGTTAATTTGAATGACTAGGCGACTATTCACTTGACAGAACAGCATTCACATACTACGGTTGGTGTACGTGTTCAACTGATCAACTGAAATGTATATATCGAGAACGATATGTTGATATGTTCTTATACGATGCGGGTACATATGTGTTAATATACTCTCACGTTCGATAAGCTTACCTGGTCTTGTACTATGGTGTCAACAGTTGACTAGATGCCAAATCAGTCCATGTAGCTCAGATGATGAAATCAACACTTACTGGGTATTTAGTGTTTAAAAGTGATGGAAACTTGGCTAAAACCTGAAAAAACTGAACAATGGATTAAAAAATTATGATAGTTATCTGAAACATTGATCACGGGTTAAAACATGAATAGAAATGGTTAACTTATGTAAGACAACCACAACCATATATTGTACACATATATATTGTACTGTGTAACAGCACGGAAACAAGTGAGCGAGTATCGGGATTTTGTCCCTCAACTAAAGAACGACAAGAGTGAGCAAAGATGCAGACTGAAAAGATTGTTGGTGAGTATGCAAACGATGATTTAGAAAATCTGTTACATAGGTTTCTTTAAGTGAATGGTTTCTAGAAACATGTTTATATTCTACCGTAAATACATTTATTTGCTCAATTCTACCTACAGGGTCTTCTCTCACTGAGTCATGAAAAGTAATCACCCTTGTGGATTGCTTTGGACAATTACATAAAGCTGAATCCTAGGGGCGAATTTTTATACTAAACTGTTTCGTTTTTTTTGCAAATAGTGCTTCTACATGAAACTATCCAAACTAATGGAAATCCATTTATGTATATCACAACTTAGGAAAAACATCAGCAGAGTAAAGAGTGTTACTTGTCTACTTGGTTGTATTATGGACATTGGATAGTGTGTGTTTGAACAAAAGCGATTGATTAGTTGCGTTTGTGGTTTTTTGTTGTTGTTGACATGTCATGACAACCTGACACACATTCATTGCATGCCAACTGTTGGCTGGGTTTTAGCAAACAACTGAAATGAGAATTTATTGTAATTTATCACGATCTATCTCCGACTTGGACAAAGACCTGACATTTGCCAAAACACCTTCATTCGCAAATAGTATACAGCTGTCAAAAAGCACATTGTCATCTCATTCTACATTTCGTCACGCTTGTGTTCATCAGTTCGAGAGAGCCGGTCGAGTAGTTAAGTATGTATCTGTCACTATACCTATCAAAATTATGACGCAGACCAGATTGTACTCTGTACATTGAAATGAAAAAAATCTCACTTTAAATTACTGGTGTGAGTTACAATTGATCAGTTCGGAAAAGGACTACACAATTTTGAGAATGAATATTATGATAACATCCAGAAGCGTCATAGAGAGATTTCCTATTTTCTTCAGATGAACCGTGCGACCTAGCAACATTGACAAATTATAGGAAATTAACAAGTCACCTGGTTGCTAGCATGGTTACTTAACCTTGTATGTATGTAGGATAACATTATCTGATTGGTACCACTTCACCAAAATTGCAGTTCTCACATAATCACACATGGAAGGTTTTTACAACACTTTGTAGATCGGATGGAATGTTGCAATCAGTTTAACGACTAAATTTACCATGGTGATACAAATAACTTCTTTCCAGCTGCACTCAGGATAGTCCGATCATTTGTAAGCTTGAGATAGTTTGACGAGAAACAAGGAACTATTCCGTAGTTCATCGAAATTATCTTCATCGCGGGCAGCATGTAAGCTTGAATGAACAATCCACTCTAGCAAATAAACGACAATCACTTGTGACTACATTTCATGTTTACCTGTCAATATCTGTTCAAATTTAGTGAAGAAAAATAAAAGTTTGTATGTATGAAGGTAAACACCGAATGTTTTACAAAATATCTCATGTTTGATTTCTTAAATGCAGAAGAAAAATGTAATGACATGGTCAACAACAGTTATGAGGAAGTGTTACTAACCAAACATTCCAGATTAAATCCTTGAAATACATCAAGTAAATTTAATTGCCTTCCATATTGAATAATTCATATGAAATTGTACAATTTACATTCCACTGCTAAACTGAAGGCCTGTTGAATTCACAGATGAAGCATATTATGAATATGCTGAAATATGGTTGAATTATCCTGACAATAGACTCCATGAAGTATAACATGGACTGTAAAAATTAAATTGTTGTAATCATATAGTGCGGTAGTCTGCACTCCTTTAAAAAAAAACATCTATCGTCTGTATGGAACATCTCTAGGATCAGTAGTAAATAGCCGTACTTGATTGCTTACAGTGTTACATGAGCTATTCTACTAATGTTATGCCACTAGTGTTGTCTCCATCAGTCAGAATTATCTGATCTATACATCCTTACATCGTTAACCGGTCACTGTCCCCCAGTCATTCAATCATTGCAAGTGTACCAAAGGTCAAGCATCCACTAGTCTATCTGATAATCGATCGACAGCAATATAGGTTTCAGTAGGCGGGAAATGACAGATTTCTGACGACATAGTAAGTTAGCTGATTTGTGCAAACGAGATTCGACTTATTTATTGTGAAGAAGAACAGATTATTAAAAACACGTGATTTCAGATGGACTCAAACTAGACGCAGAAGACACTATTGTAGGTGAACTATAAAGCTAACTTTCTAAATTTGTTTATTTGTTATAGCATCCGTTTTTATAAGATACGATAACATAAACGGTAAGTGTTTTCTAATCGAAATGCGACAGGTTTCATGTCTGTTGTCACTTGTCATATATGCATACCCGATGAACTTTGACTACAAGTCCCACTATAGCACGCTATATAATTGTAATGCTTTGCAGAAACTTGCCACTGCAAACATATTTACTTTTCGGATAACAGCTCATTGAGAAAATGCATCACTTCATTCGTAATGACCAAATCCCATTTCTGCCTGCTCGTATCCTTATACTAGTTGCATTAGCTACGATTATACTGTAAATGAGTATCATTTTGATCCATTTTGAGTACCCTATTTGTGTGATACACTTCATCAAAAGTTTACACCTATGATTGTCCATTCACACCAGAGAAATGATCAAACACCTCTGATGATCAATTTCGCTCTCATCAAAACTGTTTCCATTAAAGCGTCTCTAGACAGAGGATAAAACTGAGCAGATTGTACACTTGTCAATGAAACTGTAACCAGTTCCGCTAAGCAATGGTTTGTAGCAATAGCTGTTATCCGATTACTGATCCAACTATGTGATGAAAAAATCTGAAAGGATTTCTTCATAGGTTTACTGTGTTCTACGGAATGATCAATAATGGCAAGTATAGAGACAAGTGACATATTTGTCTGTTTTTGGAGAAATCGATCCAATGTGGTAACAACATTCCGTTGCAGAATTTCTCCTTGCCTGAATGATTCAACCTAGTGTTTTCCTCTCAGCATGACGTATGTCGTCTCCGATCTACTCTAAGAGTACTGTTCAGTTGAGTAGATGAACTAACGAGTGACATCTTGGCATGTCTATTTAGTCGGCGACCTCTGACGGTTCGCAATTGGATTGAGCTTCCGATTACAAGCTGTCCATTGGAAAACTTACATTTAGTGAAGAAAGTAGCCACATTGCGAATATGTGAGAAGTGTGTGTTGATGTCACGAATTGCTGGTATGTATGGTAGAAGAAATTGCTCAGCGTGGCAATTCCAGTCGTCACGTTTTGATTTCACTACAAGACTGCAATCTGTTTTGAACCGGCTGTTGAAAACGCATCCGAAATAATCACTGATCGTCGCGTGTTAACTAGCTCATGAAAAAAGTTCGTACTTCTGAATCACCGCTAGCAATCGTTTCGAGCATCTCAACTCAATTTGAGACGTTCCATCAACTTCAAATTCCACTAGATCGAGTACTGATTCAGCAAGCCCATCCTGTTAACCTTCTTGTAGACAAGAAAATATTCCTGCGGTGCCAGTTATGCAGGTCTAGTCGACACTGTCAAATCAAGTGTTATCTTCAATTGTTTTCCATACAGATCTGATGGATGTCATTCGGGATCTTAGAGACTTCGTGTGTTCATAGTAAACACTTGAACACTGTCGTCTGTTAACACTCTGTTTGATATGCTGTATAATCAGTGAAGATGTAACGCGTTTTTGTGATCAGTAACCATGAGACGATCCTCAGCAAGCTTCGAACTATTGCCATGCCAGATTACTGCCTTGTAATGCGTTGGTGGGCATGAATCTATCAAATCGACCTTTGCCACACACGGTTATTCATCATATATGCCTCATTTGATGGTCGATGCAGTCATCGTATCTGTAGTCAGTTCAACGCTTTTTATCACGGAGAATGCGAGACAACAGCAGACTCAACTTCTATCAATATGAAAATCAGCGTCATATTGGTTCTAACTATCGACAATAATATGCGGAATGTTTTGCACCAAACCATCTAGTTTACGTCACATGAATCAGCTTAGCAAAGTTAACACATATAGTAACAAAAATAGATTCTCCAACACTGACAGAGATAATTGATTGGATAATAATAACTGGAAGAGTTAGTAAAAATACAATACACAGTGGCCATTAAATTGTTCCCCTTTGAGTGATTTTCTCGAATAAAGCTCACTCACTTAAGGAACTGCCCTAGTTGTATTGAATGACGCAGACAACGATCACAATTCCGATACGCAGTCCTCCATACAACGATCATTACTGTAGACGTTTCAAAGATTCGAGGTTTCATGTTTTGGAATGATAGCTCTTGCTGACAGATAATTTAGTTATTCGAGCATGATGCAATTTAATTGTTATTTATCAGATACAATTTGTTGGATACACAAAGGTTTGCAGGTAAATTTCCTATCAACTCAGTGCTGGATCGAATACACTGAACGAAATCAGTGAGTTATCGTCGAGGATAGTAAGAAAGTCCCGATAGATAAAGCTATCACAGTTGTAGTTATCAGGTAACATGTTCAATGGATTAGTCCCTCCAGTATGGTTTACTCCTATAAACTGAGGGGGGTGAGAATTACCAATCAGAAAAAAATCTCATGATTGTGTATGGTAAAAAAACTGAAAGTGATATAATAATGAATTAAAGTGAGGAAACTGTCTCTTTTCTATCATACGCACTAGAAAATGTCATACCAAGCAAGAGTTGCGTCCATTTCACAGAATCCTCTTGTCTCAAACAGATAATTTTCCTTTAAGTTGGTTGTTATAAATAGGGAGCTTTGTGATAAGCAGTCTGTATAGATAGTGGAAGATGTGAGAACAATACCTGAACTAAAGTGTTGGCCACATATCCAGTAAATTCCAGCAGTTATCAGTCACTTGCACAAAAAACGAGAACAAGTTAGGTCACCTTTTCGCGGAAAATAAATTAGTGCATTTGTTATAGTCAATTTATAAGACACTGGTGAACACTGGTGAACACTCGAGTTCCTTTCCATATTTGAACCGATATTCCAAATAACGCTTACGTTCAAACTTATCCGTAACATTTAAATTGCGTAATATTTTCGACCAACCACAAAAGTCTCTCACAATCATACCCTTGTGTAAGTATTTATTAATTGAGGAGACCAAAATGAAACGATAAGTATTAGCAAACTTATCAAAGAACACTGCCGTTTTTCACGCCTAAATAGCCAGCATCGTGCAGAGATAGCTCAATCGTCTCATAACGTGAGTATATCAACCGAATTCCACTTTTTCAGAAAGCCCCTAGTAACCAAAGGACACAGATATGGGGAAGGATTGTGTCACAAGAGAAAGCGAACCTCACTCCCTGACAGCTCAGTGTCATCGGTTCACCTCACTGAGCAACCCAATCTCGATGAGTCCGATTCATTGACCGAATAAGCAAAAAGCACCTGTTCACCGTATCGCTGTCATCCAGCACAACGATATTGTGCTCTCCCTGTGGTCACATGGACTACATGATGATCAAAAATGAGTCGTGGTATTTCACTTGATTTTTGTGCTATGTAAAATGATGAGAACAAAGGTTTGTGATACGTCTGTCAGATTTCTGGAGGAACACCCCAATTAACCCCCAAAATTAGGTATTTCAATGTCATAAACGAAACGGTTATCCATGAATTCGAGGTGCTGTTTGCTTAGTTCAGACATCATTGTTTGAACTGATGACAACAAAAGAACACCTCACCGATAATGAATGCATTGGCTACCAAGTACAACAATCACACACTACCGAGAACTAGACGTATATTCAGGAAGTGTTCTTCAAGGATCCTTAGCTGTCTGGGATTAATGTAGTGGTCATTTAACTGACATCCCGTTGACGTTTCTGAGGCATTGATAGCAATTGTGAACAAGCACCGTAGAAATTTTTACAGGACGTCTACGATACACAAGCATGTAGTACATGCTGGTCACGTTTTTCTATCAGATGTGGTCGATCGATAACGGTTCCGGATCGTGTCCGTCCGTGCTAAGTGGATTTCACGGCTACCAGCTATACTGTCAATAACTGCCACGGAGTTACGGACACGGTGTTCCATTGCATTCAATTTCTGTTTCAGAATTCGTATGTGATTAGAGATCTTCTTATAGGGACTACTTAGCTTTTAATCGGGCTCTTCGGTACACGATTGCAATATACATACTTCCTGAATTCTCTTACTTATGAGACAGCGTTCTACACTTGTTGTTGACAAATTTTCCAGTGCTTTCTTGATGACGTCCACTGAAGCACCAGAAACGGAGATGAATTACTGTTGCACATTTATGTTCTACGTCAATCATTTAACCCATTACGGGCCCTTCGTACACATGTTTGGTGGGTAGTCTGAATCTATTTGTCTGTCTTAGTGACACACCTTATGCAACCACGTTTCGTCCAACTGAAGCATATTCATCAACTCATAACGTTGAATGTCATCATCATTTTCTTCAATCTCTTGGCAGACCTTAACACCCTTTGCTGGACGAACCTGCTAGCATGCGACTACCGGTTGACATATTTATGATCCACTGTCAGACTTTTATGGCTCGATGACGATTCGGTGTTCGCGTGAATAATTCTTTCTCACCTACCGTATTCCGTTTGAACCACCC
>JTDE01000215.1:48885-72989 GCA_014338405.1 Paragonimus skrjabini miyazakii | reverse complement strand
CCTGAAACTGCAGTTTCTAGTAATCCACTTCGACAACCTCCCCAAAAATGATCACCCTGAATTCTGACCTCCGTCCTCTCCGATAAAACCATCTATCAAAATATGGACAGATCTAATTCCATAAATATTTATGCTAACTATTCGACATGCAGGTTTTGGGCAGTGTCACACCTTTTGGCTATCAGGCCTGATTGCTTTGTGTGTGTGTGTGTGTTTGTAGTAGTCGATGAACAAGTTTGTGTGATTACACCCCCGGTATGGTTTTTTGCAAATCACCGAGGAGTCTGTATCCGTCTGCTTTAGCCATTTAAGTATATGCTTCGTTTTCCTCTGTCGTAAGTTTCGTTTAGTCTTGCCAATGTTTACGTCACTGTGATAGTGGATGAACTTCGAAGCGAAATGGGAGGTAAAATTTTCCGAGAAAATACAATCCATGCAATAGACAATAATCCTACGGATGGAAAATAATCAAAGCAACCCAGTAGTATGTTAAGTGAGATGAATAGTAGGCTTCAAATTCTGATTTACACAGACAGCATTGTGGTCTCCCATGCAAGAAAGGTCGATAGTGATATTAACTGCTCACTTCTTTCAATACATTTAAAGATATTTGGGTGGTTATCCATTCACGGCGTATTTCTCAGTGACTTTTCTTCATACTCTATGTGGTCGTTCCTGTATACTTACCTTATTCGCTTCAACAGTGTTCACACCAAACCGCCATACGTGAAACTAGTGAGAATCTTATGTACTGTTCACTCCATGTGGCTTTTCGACAAACATAACAACTATGTCTACCGTCTGGGTGCCTAGATATATGCATATCTAAGAAGGGCAGTAAATCATTCAACTTGTCCTCATAGATTACAAACACATTCCTGGTTACTCAGCTTTATCAGAAATTGAGGAACTCTGAAACATTTTTGTGTTATTCAGTCTAGATATGTCATTACCAAAATGATCTGTTGCGTGAAGTCGTTTGATGTACATAAAGGAACAGTCCTATACAACTTGATCAGTTCTCCAGTCGATTTATAATTTCATTTCCCTATTCATGAACAGTATTGTGAATCTGTTCATTAACTCTAATCAGTCACTAACGAAAAACCAATAAACCTGATGCAAAATGTATCCTGCACCAAGTGAACGAACGAAGCCAAATCTACAAGATGTACTTTAGGTATACTTTATATTTCTGTAAATATAATTCATAGCTAGCCAGTTACCAACAATCCTGGACTGTTATAGGCTTTGAGCGGCACTTATCTAGCTGATCAAATACTCATCCTTATAGGCACTGTGTACACGACTGTTCATCGTGGTGCGAATTGCTGAGTTGGCCAATCAGTCTATCACATAATACACCAGTTCAGTTTCATTTACATTGACAGAACAGTCGAGGGACTGGAGTCACTGTGCGTTACAACGCATACTCCTAAGCAGTTAATGGCGATAATGTGTAATATCAGGCTACAAATTAGAGCAGTGTAGAAGATGCCGGCTTTATTCATTGTCAAACACATTTTACCAACAAGTCATCTAGTTGGCCGCGTGAAAGTTTACCAGACGAAGTTATATAATCGTGCGCCCAGAACTACTAGAATCATTGATATTCAGGTAGCACTGATCAATCTGTTATGCACATAATACATTGACGCAATCAATCTCATTTCTGTGATATTGATTATCACATTTTAGAATGAAAACTGAAAAATATTTTAACCATTTTGTCCACTCTTTGTTGCTATGTGCATATGACAACTTGTTGATGTTACGTTCACCACTGATATCAGGAAATCGATATGCTAGCATCTCGTGATCAACGTCTTCTCTTTGATTAGGTAAATTGAACAAAATAACTCAGCGTTGTAAATATTATAAATATAATATTTTTGTTATCTGTATAACGGAGTTCAGTTATTCAAACCAGGTAGCATTTTTAAATGTTTAGGGCAATCTGTCTGTTCTTATCACTAACGATGCACAGCACATGGCAGTGAATGTATGTAAACATTGATAAATGTTGTCATTACCATTTAAGCTGTAGATTGATGTCTCATAGCAATATAAAAACCAAACTGATTATCCAATCTGGGTCTGTGAATGATGAGCACCAGTAATGTCAATCGAATGGTCATGCATGTATTGTTATCACATTTAACACTCTCACTACAATATCTCTTACCGTCGAAGAGTTTATGGCATTCATTTGATGGTCTGTCAGTCTCGATATCATTCACTAGTTAATAGAAACCTATCACTCAACAGTAAGTAGAAGGTTCAATGTGTTGCATTTTCCATGGAAATTGCTCGTAGAAGATAACAACTGTTAAAATAATCCAAATGACTTACAGCCAACAATATACATTATATACCGCTTGAAACGGTGCATACTGAAACTCGTTGGACTGTGCAAGTCAAGAGCGTCATATGAAGCTAAAGTAACGTCTCTCATAACGACTACCGTGTCGATCACTAAATTAGGATCCTGATGTCTGTTTTTGTCTGACGAAAAGCACTGGATTGTTCAGTATTTAATTTCCAGGAATATCTTTTCGAGGAACTATTGGACAGTTATGTTGTTTATCGTGAGATGACCAACCTCAAAGTTTAAATACTCACAATCCCGTGATTTCTACATTACTTGTTTTCTGCAACTTCAGTAGTCCTGTCTCCTTTAGCTACATCCATCTGGACACGTTTGTTGTGATCTACAATATTGTTGATTTTAGACATCTATTCCGGCAGTGCTACGCTGTTCAGTTTACTGCAATCTACAAAGATTTTGGATTAGACTTACGTCGACCCAGGGTTAAGAATCAAAGCAATCGAATACCTAAATTGACCTGGACCGCTGTCGGCTGATTCGGTTTGACTTGCATGTATTAGACACTTCCAGGGAACCGATGGAGAAATGTACACCCTGCTCATCTTTGAAAAAACTTCAGTAGGCTATTTAATTCCACCATCCTCTAGTAACCAGCCCCTACTGTCTCTTACACGATAAAACGTATGGTGACCTTACAAACATGCAGGTGACACTAATTCACTAATAGAATAGAGTGAAGTCTCACATTACGCGATTATTTTAAACTGCAATAATTATTATGCCTATTTACAAACAGTGACAGATACGATCAATTTTGTGAAACAGTTACCCAATGAAACATTTTCTCTGTCGTGGGCTAAATGCCACAAAACTATCTACACCAGGTTACTAACAATATAATACATCCTTCATTCCCAACTGTTACCTGGACAAACTGTCACTAGCCTGTAGGAACCAGACTGCTTAATTTGGAATTGAGTAGTCAGATGTTCACAGATTCAGTACGGTTTACATTCAATGGATTAAGGTATACGTTTCAATTCTAGTGTAGCTTATAGACCAAATTTTGGACCACGTTAACCAAGATCTACACGTAATGTATTGCCTCTCCTAATCAGCAGTGTTCCAGTCGTAGTGGGTTTCATATCGTTGTGAGTTATTTACAATAACTTCGGCTCATTTTGTTCACTCCGTTGCATTTGGGTGTCAAGCTTGAGGAGTTGTACGTTTCTATCGTTGTAATTGACTAGGTCATCCATCAGGTTCCAATACTGCCACAATCTCGGAACTACAGTAGTCCAGCTTCGGTCGACATCGATAAACAATAAACCGTGTATGTAGCGTTGGACCATTGTTTGACCTGGGTCATCTGTCGGAGCCATACTCAAACTGATCATTGGAGCGCGGATCGGACTATTGTTGTTGACCGGATAACGACCCTATTAATCACGGGCACAGACTCCTCGGTGATTTGCAAAAAACCATACCGGGGGTGTAATCACACAAACTTGTTCATCGACTACTACAAACACACACACACACACGGCAATCAGGCCTGATAGCCAAAAGGTGTGACACTGCCCAAAACCTGCATGTCGAATAGTTAGCATAAATATTTATGGAATTAGATCTGTCCATATTTTGATAGATGGTTTTATCGGAGAGGACGGAGGTCAGAATTCAGGGTGATCATTTTTGGGGAGGTTGTCGAAGTGGATTACTAGAAACTGCAGTTTCAGGCGACTATTCCATGAATACTTACATGGGTGTTGTCAAGCCACTGTAATTCTGTTCAGTTCGGCTGCTTGCGTTGAGGCGAAATAATTGTTTTGGATAGAGATCAACACTGATGTGTGATGTTTTCTGATGTTTGAGGAAATCACTTGAGCATGTCATCGGACGTGTAGTGTATCCTCTGTACTGCTGGTCGAAGGAACATTGGGGAAACGATACGCATCCGTCTTCAATTCAAAGCGACATGTGGAATTAAATTAGTGAAATGCTGTTAGATTGCATTGACGTACACTTGCTAGATTTCAGTACTGTTACCGTTTCCCTTTTCAGACTGATTATTTGGAGTGAGTATAAAACGGCAGTCGGATGATCATTGTATATAATAGATTCGAGGGATTAATGGTTTCGCGTCATTACTAGGTACCGTAGAACGTTGGCATCCTTTTGACTAGGACTTAAAACACTGACAAACGTATGCGTTTAGGCAAACTGACAGAAACGACTGGAAATCGAGATTATTTAGACGCCCGTTTTGAGCTTATGCTTTTATGTTAACTCGATTTCTCTTGACTTTTCACTCATCGTTCTCTATAAAAACCATATTTTGTTTCATGTTTAGAATAAGGATAGTTTTGCACAGGTTACAAGGATTGAGTAAAGAAATTTTAAAGTTCATTATTTCAGATAACTTGCTTTCAGTTGCGACAACATACTGATTTAATCGAACGTAATCTATGTCTAAGACTGTAAACATACTATGTACTTCAAACTGACTTTGAAAGACAGTAGTGTATTCATAGTTAAATAAAATGCAATATTCAATAAAATACTTACCTTGATTACTATATTAACTCACTCTTCAGATATCATTATGAATGTTGATAAGTCGTTGATAGGTGCACAATTTTGTAGCAAGCAAACGATAGTTGTATATTACTATAGTTGTGTGTTTATCCAGTCAATATGTCATATGAATTCATTCAAGTCATCTCCAATCAGCATTTTGTATTGGTTTGTTGATGTGCATCAAACAACACAATTTTTGATTAGGTTGATAGAGGGCACTATTTTCTCACGTGTTAGGACACCAATACTATAAGTTACTCCATACCAATTGAGTCATTTCTACTAGAAGTTTAACTTTCAAATATCATAACATCATTTCGTAGGCTGTGGTTACAATCTAATTTTCCTCAGTATTAATCGAATTTCAGTTTGTTTCTAAAATGATATTTCATTGAACCGATTTATTTTCCTGAGTTCTATTGACGTTCTTTCTTCTGTAATCAATACAAGCTGGGGTGCATTATTTCTGTCTGTGACAATAGTTCTTACAAATGTGAAGATTAAAGTAGTGACCATAGAAAACAAATTTGAAGGGATACAGCAGATGAATGTTTTTATAAATCTTAAAATAATGATCTACGGTTGATTCTGAGTGAATTTCAGCTTGATTTTGACAAAGTGCTTTAATTATAATAAGCTCGCCTATCGTATTCATCGGTTAACTTTCATATAGTCTTACATATTTGATTCTGTCAAGTAGTATGTTGTACTAACATTGTTCTGAATGTACGTTGAATGGTATGGATGGGGGGAGGGTATGCTTTTGGAAGGATGAAGAGTATGACATTATGTGTAGGAAACTAACAGTGGAAAAAGTTATGAACCATAAATGCAGTGTGACTAAATCATATTCAGAACATTATGACTGTCTGCATTCATATGTGTGAACATAATATGAAAATGCTTTGCAAATTATCAATGAAAATTCCAAATTTACCTGTTGATTAAAAGGGATAATAACAATGCTTCAGTTCAATGTTCAAAGCACATTCTGTTTGACTCACATCAGATAGGTATAAATAATCACATGAATTTTGCCTTCTGTCTGCTTCTGTTTACCTACGTCTGTAGGTAGTATATGTAAAAAAATGTATGACCGTTTGATTATTGATAAAAAATCTCACTTGTTAAATGTAGGCTGTATTATATCATACACAGTCAAGCCTAGGTAATTGAGCTACCACTCGGTTCCCGATGAAGCGTTCTACTGCATGCATTAACGTTATACTGAATCGAGTATAAAGTGCCTCACTCTTACAAAATACAGCCTCAGTTGTACAAATTCCAATATGCATAGTAAATAATGGCTTTCAATACATGAGGAAGTTGATTGTGAGAAATTCGGATGCTACAATCTACCAGATATAAATCAATTGAACAATCTGTCCAGTACAGACACAATGTTGATTTCTAAGCATTCGCCATTCCATTTTCCTCATAAACTAATCTCTCTGAGTGTACTAGTACTGCAGCACCTTTCATTGAAGTCTTGGGCCAAAGGAGAGAATAGTACCAAATCGAACACACTCAAATCACTCCCCCACGGACAAAATGAAAGTTTACAGATGTTTCTAGTTGTGCTGTGAATCTCTTTCCATGTATACATGATGTTCTGGGTTTCACGAACAAAGCTTTATAGTGATGGTATAGTTATTTGTGAGTTTGTACTGACTCACTTCGACATCGATTATTAAGTAAGGTCACTTTGATAAAAGACTTCAATTTCGTGTATTTTCTCTAATCCATCCAGATGAATAATTGACAGCTATTGAATTATCTTGTCAGTTAGTACTCATTCAATCACGAGCACAGAAGGTTGATGAAGATACTGTGGTATTAAAAGAAACATTCTTCTTTAGACCATCAATGATAAACATCCGTTTGATTTATTCATATTCGGATACATCAGTCTTTGCTTATTGTTGTTTGGCATACGGTCGGTTATCTGCTTGAGCATTATTGACTGAGTTAAAATTTCTTCATCCCACGTTCGAGGGAAATCTGTTTTATGATGTGATATCTGATAGAATTCATCCCAGTTACGTAAGATGGTCGAAGCGGATGCGATGACCAACGTTTACGGTCAGATGGTGTTAAGATGTTGACTTGGCACCATTCTATTAGGTCGTATTGTACTGTACAATCCTATAGATAGACTACGGGGTTAGTCATTCCGTTGAACTGAGTATTTGACAAATGAATGATCATACCGGTTCTGAGGGTCATTATATCAGTTAATTAACTTGAGAAACTTTGTTTACCGTAGTGCTGTGCGATAAACTGTAAAGACTTCCACCTCGAAAATCATTGGAATACCATTTTACAGTTTCGTAACTCTTCGTCTGTTAACTGTGTAGGACCCTGACATAATCCTGTAACCTTGAAAGTGGTTTGACAATTCTTTTAGTTTGTAGCACCTCCGTTGATAAGGAAGTTATATTGTGATCCTGTTGCGTCTACTCGATGAATCTTTGTGGTGAAACAAGAAACGTTCAAGTCTGTACTATATTTACCCTATCAGCATCGACTATCAGTCACATGGTAAGGGGTATGAATAGGAGTACCTTAAATACTACAATGTGGAGTTCTATGATATCCAGTTTGCTTTTTAGTTTCCAAGTAGAAAATAATTTTCAGTACATGAGCATCACTGACCACGAAAATCAATTCAACCGAACTGTACCATGGGAGATTAACGTTTATCCGTACAAGGTAGAATGCAAAGTAGCATCAACCAGTACAGTAATTAATGGACTTCAAACATTGTTTATGTGGCCGATAGCCAAGTGGATCAGATCTTTGAATTATCGTATGTCCCCAGGATAATTCAGTCTTTCTCGGCCAAGTAAAAGAAAATTGGATTAATGTAGTGCTCAATCCAATAATAAATTAGGCTACAATCTCAGTACTACTGCCTATGAGGAACGCATACTAACTATTGATACAATGATATAACAGTAGGTTTGACTGCATCGTCAGATTTAAATGTTTGGCCACAATCTGTAACGTCTAATGCCGAGGTTGTTCAACAATTCCAACCATAATTTATAATCGATAACATAGTGTTCAAGGTTCTGTGTATCATTTTTGTTACTAATACTTTTTTTCCGGAATTTAGGCTTTAACATGCTTTATTCGTATCTGTTCACGTTTGACTGTTTCATTTGACAGAAAGGGTTTTATTATGAGGTTATCGATTGAGCTTACAACAATAGTGACTCATTAGACCTTATAGCTGAGCATATGGATATGGTTATATCCGTATGTGAGATAATTATATCAGTGGACAGCACACTTGCTGAAAAAGTGTTCACATTCTGTTACGTCCAGAAATACGTATCATTAGTCTACTTTTATATCGTTTATTTTGAAGAGCAATATACACAGCTTCGTTCAAGAGAAGAACAAACGGTGACACCAAAAATAAGCAACAGATATGTAAAAGGTGAATGTAAAAACAGGCTGTCTGTCAAATGTGAGACGCTGCGTAGTAAGCAACACTGAACAAATGACAAGTCCTCTCACAAGAATAGCAAGCGTTAATGAGCAAATCATCAAATGAAAAGTTATTTGGGTTGTATATAACAAACGGGTTTAGGATTTGAAGGAAAATAGATGAAAAATAACAACAACAACAACAAAAAGAAAATAGGTAAACGGTCAGTATTCACAAAATCCAAAAGGCTCTTCAGGGCACAAAAGTGCTATCACAGTCAAGGCTCACGCATCGGGACAGAAAATGTCTTTCATAATGAGACAACTGTCAGAGAGGTGGCAACAGTTAACGCCAGGTTCCCCGCATAAATGTGTCGTAAGTTTTTAGGGAACCTAGAACAGTCAGTAGACATAAATCCGTGACTGCGTAGGAGGGCAGCCCCAATCGAAGAATAGCATTACTTGAAGAAGGAAATATAATACCGCGAAAAGAGATGATCACAGGTGAGTGAGAAACAGAGTTCACATCACAGCCCAAAGTATGGAGGACCGATTGAATGGCAGCATTATGAGAGTCGGTCCCGTACTTCGCAATCTTGTCTGTCCAAGCAAATTGGCTTGGATAATCATCCACTATACTGACATCAAGCACTACAGCAGCACTGTCACGGACCACGATGACATCGGGTTTGATGAACGAGCTCGCTGTTGGTACTCGTAGCTCCTCGAAGACTGTATAGCCCGAGTTACGCAGTCGTTTCGCCAGGTCTTTGGCCACACGGTTGTGTCGGGCACAACGCGCGTCATGGGTGATCCAGCATGATTGTAGAATATGGGCGAGGCTTTCCGGTTGACCGCAGTTACCACGGCAGAGAACTGAGTGGTCACTTCGGCCACCTTGTGAATTTCGGACTTTAGTCCTTAACAGATTACATCGGAGCTGGATGGCACGAATAAAGATTCTGGGGAAGATGCGATCTGGATTAAACAGCCAACGATTCGAGAGTGGAGATCGTGACACTTCCTGAAGACCACGGCCATCAAGCGAATGGTAGAGTTTATCCACCCACGCCGCATGGGCTTCCTCCTTGTTCGTCACCACTACACCCTGAACACGTACTGGGATGTTTATTTCCCTCAAGATAGGGCTAAATGAATTATCTCTGACCACATTTCGCAGAACTGGACATTGACTGGAGAGAAGTCTCTCCACTCGAGATTTGCGGGAGATGGGAATAGTGGTAGACAAACTTGGGATGCCCAAACCGCCCAAACGAATTGGGGTGTGGATGTAGCTGATTGGTGTGTCCTTAGGAAGGCGGAGCCACTGTCGAACAAATTGGCGAACCGTACAGTCCATGGCTTTGAGGGTGTTACGGTGGACTCGGCTCAACACCAATGAGTGATTCATCTTCGGGATCAGATGCTGTCTCAGCAGTTCAAGACGATGGTGTGGCTTCAGGGGCGCTTTAGTAGTTTCATCCAGCATCGTACGTATCATTAGTCTACTTGAATGTGAATGATTGGTACTCCTTGTTTAACCGCACTATGTTCCTATGATTAAATCCTCACTTTAGTTTGTTTAAGAACGACACCATTCACCGTAGACATGAAGTGGAAACCAGTTGAATGCTGTCGTATTAGCTACATCCCATTGGTTGGATAGAAACAGTCTACTTTGTGGTTGGTTCTAGTTAGTTAAGACCGTGAGGGCCCGAATTTCGAATGGCACAAATGTCTGTTGTAGATAACTGACAAAATGAATAATCACACATGTGTTTAGGCTAATCAATTAGAGATGGCCGGATAGGTTGGAAACAGCAACGTTTCATGCTTAGAGGCGATGACACTATCTACTAAAAGAACCGGTCGTGTGAGTATTTTTCTAGATAAGATGTCCGATATTCCAAATCCCGGTTCGATCTTCTACACCTCTTGGACCCAAACATGAACAAAGCTAGTCGCTGTGAGAACGCGCATGAAGAATACATTGGCAAACACGCCAAATTCAACTATGAACAATTTGAATGTAATCACCGAATCGTTAGGCCAGTTCCGACTTGTACTATGCATCTGTCGATGACAACAGACACTCTCCCCGTCTCGTTCTAAGGAGAGTGAATAATCCACCTCGGTCAACTAAAGTCACAACATGTAAATTTATTCGGGCTGCTTAGTCCGTTACAGTGCTACCCACAGATATAAAGTTTTACTGTTTTCTGCAACTTGCTAACCTGGAATTAGTTAGTCAGCTATCTACTCTCGTTCTATACTGAACACTGTTCAGATTAATTGGTAATAACCATGCGTCCGTTATCTCAGTCCTTAGCATACACCTTGCGAAACACCGAAGATATAATCAAATGTCTGTGTTGATCAAATGGTGGGCATTTAAATACTGCAGATATCGTCACGTGTTATCTAATTACTGTGACCAGCCGATCGACCTTGAGTGTGCATACGTGCTGTGGATCGGTCGGATGATTGTTTTTTATTGGATATGTTTATGTGACACGTTCCGAAAAGTCAATTAGGCCGCTGCACCGATGGAGAACACGTGACATTGGACAAGGCCGAGGGACGATCGGAATGTAAGCTACTTCACTCCCGAATCGTTCGGGAGACGAACGATACTTACGCATTGAGTGACTAATTGGCACAGTTACGATCATTGTAGGGCAAGCATACACATCCCTGTTGAAGAAAACCCAGACTCCTACCGTCTGTGCACTACGTACGGGTAAACGGTAGGTTCGTCTGTCAGCGTCCTTTCAGGAAGAAGGATGAGAACTCATACCCACATAAACGACATTGGACTCGAAAAAGTGGAAGCGCTCACTTGGGTTCACGAGGTAGACCACATATTTGTAGAAGATCAATTTAGTTTGAGGAGGCCGACATCATAAACAACAAGAAACAGCAGCGAAAATTTATTTTTCCGAGTATATCTCACACTGTTTATAACACCGATTGTTCGGTCTACGGAACCTCTTCGTTGTGTTTAGTATGGTTTTATTGCAAGTTGTATTCATCGATTAAAGCACATTCACATATGACAACCTAATGCGATCAACACTAGATTTATTGATGAACATTCCTGTGTAAGTCTGCCAACGTTGAATCTAAGACAGTTCATACTAGGGGGAGTTTATGCATCACGGGGTCCTACAGGTGATTTGTAACGTAACATACAAGCCAGTTACAATTAGGCTTCTATAAGTAAACTGGAATAGATTATATAGGGGTCCTCCTTCCATATTTGACTTTGTTGTAGCAAAATTCATTTTAGACCATTTATATGTTTATTGGAATAGGAATAAACTACCTAAACGACTTCAGACCGATGTTTTGATGATTTCATTAAGAGTTTTTGACAGATGTAAATAATCCTAACTGATTTGGCCTACGTGGAATTCATAGGGAAACCATGGAAACTGACCCATACCAGAAGATAGTAGATTACATTAACGGATTAGTTCTATTAACTCATTTTACTCTGCATTGAATTTCCTTGAATTTTATGTTGAATTTCAAATCCACTTCCCACTTATTAGACCAAAAACACTCGTGCTTACATCATTCGATTACTGAACATTTCTACTAACTAATGCACATATAAGCTCGCGCCACGTCGAGTTCGGTCTGCTAGCTACGATCAGTCTATGACATCCTTGTAAATACAGATCGATGTACGATTTCATCTGTTTCTACACTAGTATTCAAACAACCTAACGACCGATCGACTACTCAATCAATGCGCCTTGCCAACCAGAAATTTGCCCAGTAGTAATCACAATTAATAATCAGTTTAGTAATAATTCATACGCAGTCATGCATTGAAACGACACGCAACCCTCGTAGTTGTGTTGTGCTGACAATTCATGCTTGTCGCGTGTCCCAAACTGACCTCGGTGTGAAAGTGGGATGAATGAATCTCAGTGATTTATCTTTCTTTCCCCTGTGGCTCCACTTGCGTGTGTGTGTGTGTGTCTGTGTGTGCGTGTATGTGTTTGTGTGAATGCTCAAGACAATTTTTTCTCAACAGATATACCTCTTTTTCTTCTGCGGTTGCTGTTATCATTTTGCCTGAACAAAAAGAAGGGGGAATGACAGTTCAAGGGCGTTATTTCGAACAGAAGACGGAAAAAATTGCAAACGACCGCTAATCATTTCAAACCCACACATCTTCATCGATATCGCTTCGGTATTGCGACAAAATGAGTGCCCGATCACGAATGTAACGTTAAATGTTCCTGTCAGTCCACTGCATGAATATGACTTAAGTCGATGGTCTGTATAAACTGAATGAGTTGTACTAGTGACGTTTAAAGGAATTTCAAATTGTACTTATTGAAATGATAGTATAAATATTCAAATTTAATAACCCGATTGTGTATTTGCATGAATCAGCATGACTTGTTATAGTGTAGTTTAGCTTGGAGTATGCACATTGTTGATCAAATCAACTGTTTGCCAACACAAACAGATCAAGTCAACGAGAATATGATGAGTTTCTCATCCAATTTGTGACCAATTGCAACTATGGATTTACGCTGGATCACTGAACTCGTGTTCTATCATTAGAAATGATGCCAACTATTAGCTGTACGAATGCAGATTCTTAACCGCAGTGACCCAGTTACTCGATTCTAGAATCACCAGACTGTATAATAACAAGCGTGAACGTTATTTCATATGTTGTGAAGTAATTGGTGGATGTTTCCATGTAAGGTCGAATAGATGGGGTAGTCTTTCAACAACTGACCATTTTAAAGTTGATAGCAGTTGGTAATTAATCTGAATTTCATGACCCATTTTATATATTGACCAACCCAGTCACTTCCTGTCAAGGAAGCGGAATGTTTCACCGTGATGATATAAGGAAAACTTGTGTCACATTTTGGGACTGCATGCTAAATTGAGTCGCACGATTCATAGGTGCATTGTGGACAGTACGAACTGACATTTTTGAGGAAACCGCTCGTGAACTGCTGGGAGGTGGCCTTGACTGGAGAAGAGAAAAACATCATCACACTTCCCTGTCGTTGCCCTGGCGACAACCGTTGTCGAGTTTGACCACGATTCGGTACACGGAATAATAGCAAGCGAAATTCGTCATTCTCTCTTATAGTGTCTCTGGCCCCAATCAGTAGGTCAGGTGGTTATTGTGTTTACCTATTTCCGCATAAATCACACACTAGGCATTGCAATTCAAATAAATCGATATATCAGTGAAATGGCGTTTGTTACACTTGTCTAACAGCCAATCAGATTTACCAGATTTATGACGCCCTTAATTAATCAGATTACTTTATCCACCGTTTTACTACCTATTTCTTTTCATCACAGACGTTGGTGCAGACCAAAAGCGGACAAGACAAACCTACACCAGATATCAAACTTTGGAATTGGAAAAAGAATTCCATTTTAACAAGTACGTTATTTTACGAACACGTGAAAAAACAACTCATTAAGATCCTGAAAGTAACACATTTGTAACATTATTTAAACGCCTAACATACCTTGTACGACGCTGTGTTGAAGGATAAACCTACAGATTTTTTTTTACCGTCCTTCCCGGTCAAGTCTGACTATTATTGACCGGTGTTTTTTAACTAGTCCTCAGTGTCTTTAGCTCGGCTGCAATTTTACGCCTGCAATCATGTCAGTGGGATTAGCAGTCAACGGTTGGTGTCACTGTACGAGGCCTGACAAACATGTCGAGCGCTAGAACGTACCTGGTACTTGTGTCCCCATTCTACACCTGGGTTCTATCCGCCGCACGGTCTCAATGACATGAGAAGAACATAGTACGTGGAGGTACCTCTAATATATGAACCTATGTGATACCGATTGTTAGCTAAAGATGAGATGGAAGGGTTGAAAAAAGACAAAAATTGAGGTTATACTTAGTGGCTAAAGACAAAATAAGAGTAGAATTGACCAAACTATTGAAAGGTAAAATGTGTAGATTATCCCTACGTTGCAGTATTGTCAAACCTAACGAAACTATGGCTGAATGTTGAATCTTACAATGCAACAATTTGATAACGTTTATCAGGGTTCAACGGGCTCGATCCATAGAGTAGGCTTTCGTGACGATATTAACAACGTCAGATATTTTCAACACTACCTACACCCGATTGTACTATAAATGCTCCTTTTTTTTAGTAACTTTCGTCGCAAGTAGACAAAAAAGAGTTCTGTGATAGGGATTAACAAAACCCATAGTTTGTTTCAGTTTGACAGACACCTTCAAGACCGTGTGATACATGGCCTATGACTGATTTATCGATTCATTACAAGTGTTATTACTCTCTTCTTATTTGTTGTATGTTCTTTCTTCAGTAGTTGTTGTATCCTTTTTTTATACGACTTTGTATGCATCAATGTAACATCATGCTCAGTCATTCGTGATCCAATCATTTTCTTGTGTTCCATCAGATATTTGACTCGCCGTCGACGAATTGAAATTGCTCATACTCTGACACTTACTGAACGACAAATAAAAATCTGGTTTCAAGTAAGTCTGTTGTGACTTCTGTTTAACCGCTGAGTGACTTGTTGTTATCATATTCATTAAACATTTGATAAAATAAATTCAGTTGTCTTCGAATTTAATAACCGGGTTAATTATTACATAACATATCTACGAAATTGTTCACTGAATTGATCGGACAAAGTTAAAAAAGGCTAGTGCAGTTAAACTGACCACAAACGATTCAACTTTTCGCATCCAAAGTGAATGTTAACAGATCAGATATCACACAATAAGGCGAGTTCACTATTGTTGATCGATTACTAGATCGTCACAGCAACGGATGTAAATGGTTTTCTAATCTTCAGATTGTGTTGATAGAAGCACTTCCATCTCGGCTGAACTAACTGTAGAAAAAGTGTGCAATGTGTGAAATAAACTGGTCGATATAGTCAAATCAATACTGTGACAATAACGGGTTTTGTAATTATATAATGAACTACTGAACTTGTCATTAGATCGACAAAATCGGTCAATACACCAAGCCTCACAGTCCTTTTGTTAAAATCAATGTCTAGTACACGGAGGCACATCCTATCATACTCCAGTCTATTTTCCTCACGTAGACATTGCGGAAACGTTAATCATATCAGTGTACCGATAAACATGAGAGGCAGATTGACGAGATGAATGACCACTTGTATGAGCCACATGTTCAGCTCCAAACAGGGCAAGCTGTTGTATGTGAACGAAACTCCTTGTGATTCTAGTTCAACATCGCTCACAATCGATCACATTCCCATAGATATTCCAATCGGTCTCTTTCGAAAAGCAGAAGCACTAGACTCGAGTTTCGCTCTCATTAGAGCTCATCAGTAGTACATATCCTCGCCACTACCAGGACTAGCACCACAGCCATGCTGTTCATGAGGCAACCGTGTATACCACTGCGCCACTGACCTCACGTTAGGCACGACCGAATTATCATATGTGAACGCTCAACCACTTTCGGTTGTGAGTAATGATCAAGTTGCCCGATCGTGTCGAAATGGAGACACAATAACTGTCCTGTTAACTCCAGTCGATAACGCCAAGGTTAGGACATCCTAGACAAGTTGAAATCTTCGTGTGATTGTTAGGCGGCCAGAAAAAGAATCTAATGACGTCCTGTCTACAGTACGATGCGATCATATTTCGGTTAGTCATCTTGCTTATTCGGTTACTCCACGAAACAGTACAATATCCGAGTACGGTCATCTTCTAAAGGAGCACGCGATCGCGTATACAATGAACCTGGTTATTCGGCATATCTTGTGCATAACGGACAATGATTGACCAAAATGAACTATGATCTAAGTCGTTTAAGATTAACGTATAGACTTTATTTGATCGACACCGAAACAATGGGTCTTTAACTGGAAAAAGCTATTTGTAAACACATTTCTAATCCGTCAAATGTAGTAATTGGTGGCCAAATTTTCAACTTCATATAATAGGACGTCCATGCTCGAATCCACGACAGTGTAAGTGATATGTAGTGTAGCAAAAACGGCAATAAATGGCAATTTTTGCGAGAGGATCTGCGACTGTTCACTCAGATGAATTTATCACTTACACTCATGATAGGAAAACGCATTTTATTTTTATGCCAGAAATACCTGCCTTCAAGGGAGTGCTTCATCCGAACTGTTGCTTCTCACTGATAAACATAACAGCTTCCCAGTTTTATCTGAGCAGTATAACTTCCGAGCTATTTTGAGTACTGTTTGAATTCGATGCTCGCTGAGGTTTGTCAAGATGTGAAACCGTCAGATAAAAGTGTACTTCAAATGTCAACTTGCTACATCAGACACTCCGGGCAGCAATACGTATGACCAGCTGATTCCAATTCGGATAGAATTCCCTGCTATCGCCCTGTGTAGATTACTCCTTCAGAAACGACCAATAATAGTCTTCGATTTGCTGTACATACAATTGCACAGGGTTGTACATAAAAGTCTCGTTTTTTAGCTGTGTCAACGTGACACTTAAAGGCACTACAAAAATTGTGCGATTGCCGTTTCGTATTGTGACTTTCCAATATGTGTATGTTGCAGATTGATCAAGATCCTTGTTAGCAGCGCCCAAATGTATATTGTTATGTTTTCCTTCTGACTAATGTGCTTCCGAGTGAACAAGAGCTGCAAATATCCAATAAACAAAGGTGTTTTTCTAAATTTAGTAAGGTTATTTATGAGCTGACAGTGATTCAAACACTCGTAGTACATATATAGCGTATTATTTTCAGCCATTCTGATTAATGTTACCTTTTGATCGTAGTATACAAAAAAGTATGGGCTGTTAAAATACGGTAGAGTACTAATTTAGGAAGCTTCATGTTCTTACACTTCTTTGCGGGGTACATGAGGAGACCGTTTTTCAGTTACGACAACGAAGTTTACGACTACAGAAAAAACAATCTGTGTACGATACAATGAATAGAAGTATATGCAAAAATAATGGTCTAGCTGGTTAAAGGGGTTTATGGGAAGGGTAAAAAGTTCAACGCTCTTGACAAACTAAGCGTGATCACATCTCAAATCAAAGTGGTGGTCTACGCCGGGTCTTACAAAGACCAGAAGAATGTGTGGTGAGGTATTTCGTACGATAAGTTTCACTTACCGAATTGTGACGAATGTGCCTTGGGAAACTCTCAGAAATACGCTCGTGACAGCCATTATATATCATTGTATAGGGTTAATTGGCTTCAAATGATGCTTTTTGTCTTGAGTAAACAATTACTGAGATTTTCTTACACAGCTTGAATACAGCTGGCATCGCACATCAGTTTGGATTCGTTGGGCATTTTTGAACTCACGATAGGAAATTATAGCTGTAAAACACACACTATAGCGAATGTAGTTGAACAACGAAAACGTATCCCACTCAGACAACCAAAATAGTTGCGTTCGGTAAGTTAACGCTTGGTATGATTTCTACAAGATACGTTGATATGTCTATCATGTTCTCTTGGATATCATTTGTGTACGTTCAGTCGGCTAGTTTCAACAGTCAACCATTCGACCCCTGTTCACTAACTATTTAAACTAATAGTAACTGTGGGCATTAAGGTGTGGGAATATCAGGCTTAGTTGCATTAGGTATCTTTATAGTGTTCCTTTCTCGGGTGCATTAGAACTGGGAAAATGTGATTGTTCAAACCTGTCTAGTAAACATGTTAAGATATTGACCAATTTGTCAGCAAGAGCTTCTCACTTATACTATGATCCCTATGGACGCATGAGATGTCTACTTTTTACTACTACGGAGATATCACACAATCGATTGGACAAACATTTGCGGGCTCTGACAGTCTTTTCATCATTACCTTGGATATATGCTGCCTTAATGAAAATCAATAACTGACTGTACTAGGACAAGGCGGTTTCATTGATCGCACCGATAGACTTTTCATTGTTTTGTTAAGTAAATACTGAGGAGTTTATTGTTTCGAAGTTGAATATGACTGAGATTTCATATGTGACAGTTCATTCATTTACAGTGTGAGGTCGATGACGCGGTGATCAACACGACTACTTATGAAAGTATGGTCGGCTGTGACACTACTGATCAGCTCAGAATTATACTCGTTCTTTTTACAAGAGGACTGGTTGAAAAGTTTGTGAATGCCAACGATGTGATCATATGTGGATGATGTCCTTGTTTACTGAGGAACCTGTCAAAAATATAACCTTGGAAAGGTTGACAAATCTCTATTCTGTTGTCACCTACCGTACATCATCTATGGCATTCTTAGTTAACAAGACAACGTAATGTCATTCTATGCGCATTTGAACCATTTAACATACACGCGGTCATTTCAAGGCAACACAAATTCCGTGGGATTCTCAAGGTTTACTACAGTCCTCACCCGTTCTTAAAAATGCGCTCCACAAATCACGTGTTACACAACCAAACACAGTGATATTGAATTCACACATCCCACAAACAAATAGACTGCTGAGAATCAAGCTGTAAACCCATTCTACCTAATGAACCAAACTATAGCAGTTGACTTGGTTACTCGTTGCGTGTAACAAAATCTCAGTGATTTACCAGGGACATTCGTTATCGTTGTGTCACTTTAGTAACACCGTAAGCATACTATTAGAATCCTTGTTCATGCCAACTATCTCTGTTAGCTTCTAATCTGTTCATTATTTTGCTCTGACTCGTCGCGTTTGGACTATTTGGGTTGTCTTATTTAGAAATCCCTTGGCCCACAGTGTTTCTGTCAGAAGCAGCTGCAACAGTTCCCACAGTGTTGTTCACGCTATCTACCACTCGGTGTTGTCTTTCGTTTCGCCTCCCATCACGAGTAACCACCCTATACACTCCCTTCACCTTTGCTTCTATGCACACCTTTCTGCAACTTGCACTGTCTCAGAGAAGGAGCCAATGTGCCTGGAGAAACACAGTGCAATGGCAACGGTGAGAGCGAGACTGTTCAGCCGGATCGGCTCCATCTAATGACCATCAATTATCGTAGTTGACCCGTGGTGTGCGCCTTTCGTAGCTGGGGCCTGTTTCGACAACACACGTAAATTCGCATACACGAACTCGGGAGCTATTTCGTTCGTGTGCATTCTCTTTTAATGGCGGTGTCTTGTGTCACAACATACTGTCGCATACATATACGCGCACATGCACAACGCACATCGGCTAGGCGGCATGCTTTGATCCGTACAAACATTGAACCGTTCGTTTTTCCGGCGCTAGTTGTGGCAAGCGAGGTAAAGGGTGTTGTTTTACGTTCGCTTGTGTGCTGATTGCGTGCTGATTGTCCTCCCGCTGGACACTTCAGAGCTGCCTGATACCTGAAACTGAGCGGTGCTCCCAACCTGATGGCTGATTACGTACATATGATCATACTGTTGCCAATGTTACTACTACAACTCTTGATCATAAATTTGCCAGATGGGTACAGATCCCCGGATTAGACACAATACAAGGAGATTAGGCAATCAACTTGTGGAGGTTTATGTGGTTCATCCGCGACTGTCGAAACCTATGGATCATTAAGACAAGCAAGTGAACATTGGATTATCATGTGATCGTTTACGATGAGTGACTTACTGATTAATTGACATCTTTCGCCTGAATGAAGGATTGTTATGAACACCTGAGAAGAATAATGTCCGTTACAAACGGATGAATGACCTGAATAGTTAAGAGGATAGTAAGGCGTACACAAGTGATATGATTATCCATTTGATTTATCAGATAGCACGTACCAACCTAGATACGTGTGACTGATAAAGTCTCAATGTCAGTTTGTCTGTCAGTGGTAACTGATAAAATGATATATATTTATTGCAGTACGCTTTGAAACCTATCTTGACGAATGAAGAGATAAAACTTCCTATGGTCCAGTACAGCGGTGCTTCAGCAACGCTGTTCATAAATGAGAAGAAGGATAGTGATATGTAAAATCAGAAATCTACATATTATCGAGTGGCAATTATGGTCGAACCGATCCAGGCTGGAACAGTCATCAAGATAGTGTGGCGGGGCTGCACGGAAAAGTTAACCCACAGCCTCGCTGAAAGATCAGTGGTACACATGCACACCAATATGGCGTCATATACTGTCTGAAGTGGTAGAACATCATACTCACTGATGATATGACATTTTCCCACAAACCATGATACAGTCCTTCTGTTTTATTCTGTTTATTTCCACCGTGGTAAATGATACAACCAGAAAACGACTGGCCTTATCATAGGTTGAACTAATTACTTAGAGATATCGTACATAAAAATCGACATTCCCAGTGGTTCTGGTGGAAGCCTGACAGCTACTACTTGGAATATCAATGTCGGTTTAATTCCTCAGCCGTCAGTACAAACCTCCAGGGTGTACTACAAGCCATCCGTTCTTCAACAGCACTTGTATTTGATCTACAGTTGGACACGAAACGAAATCAAATGATTTGTGGAACTGTGGGAACATGCTTAAAGAATCGACAACCAAAAATCATGACACCCGTCAATTTGTAGCAAAGCAGAAGCATTGATCAGATACTACACGTTAGACTGAATATCAGCTCCCGATTATCTAAACGGATGTTTGTGGTTAGTGTAAGCAACATCTCGAAATCTAATTAAAGATTTTGGAGACCACACCGCATAGTGACAAATGACTGTCAGAATGAAGACATCATCACATGCGAAAATTGCCAACTTTCCGCGAAATTTTAAGGTTATCTTTTAGTTTTATTGATCAATATGGGATATATAGAGCGTATATTTTGAAGTATTATAAAACTTATCTTAAGCTTTCGGATAATCATTTCGTTGTAGTAAGCCTTAAATTGGTTACTGAGTGAGAAAATTCACTCAAGTAAACGAAATGTGAGTGGGAAAAGCTAATCGCAAAAATTAACCAGAAGGTGAGCACAAACGATCAATAGAACTGTACTGATGTTTACTGCAGTCTTCTATGCGACTGCCGATCTAAATCATGCGTGTTCACCAAGAGAACTGGTAAACTCACCTGTGATTATTGTGGGGGGGGAATCAAGTGAGAGGAGGGCAGTCTTTTACCTACTAAACACATCAGTATTTTGATATGACAAACTAGTATGCTGGATTGTTTACACGCGTTTTTCTGTCTGTTATTTAAAGTTCGAACTCCGTTTATTTCTAACGCATCTGTTTACGTTATGTGTGACAACCAACTCTATGGACTTGGTGTTTCGCTTTAAAACACCGATTTCCCTTCATTCAGTACAACATTATGACAAGAGAATACGGATTGCGAGAGATAAGCATTTCGTTCACTGTGATCAATTGTTTGTACAAAACGTTCAGTAATATAGGTTTAGCGCACATCACCACTACATTGAAACAAAACATCACCATGTTGATACATAGTAAGTTCGAGAAAACAGTTTCATTGAGAGTGATTTTAAACGAAGAGTGTATTTTCACACTATTTGTACATAATCGATATGTTTCAATGTCGTGTATGGCTTTTCTCATTTATCTAACTGATGTTATAACTAGACAATGTTTTAAAAGCAACATTACTGGTTCATAACTTGTGAAAGTCATCATTCACTAACAAAAAGTAGACTATTGATGAGTAGTAGGGGATTTTGATTTTCATATAGATTGAACATCACCTCTATATCATCACATCTATATGAAAACCAAAATCCCCTACTACTCATCAATAATCAAATACCGCTCAACAAGTCAATGATTTCTGTGATTTCAACTTGGAGAGAAGTCCTAGTCGAGGGGTCATCGATTGGAGTTAACAGACAGTAACTGTGTCTCCTCTCGAGGCGATCGGGCAACCTGACCATTACTCACAAGCGAAAGTGGATGAGCGTTCTCATATGATAATTCGGTCGTGCCTAACGTGAGGTCAATGGCGCAGTGGTCAACACGGTTACCTCATGAACAGTGTGTCCGTGGTTCAAGTCCCGGCATTGGCAAGGATATGCACTACTGACGAACGACTCTAATGAGAGCGAAACTCGAGTCTAGTGATTTTTTTCGAAAGGGGCCGACTGGAAAGTCTATGGGAATGCGACAGCTGCGATCAATTGTGGGTGATGTTCAATCTATATGAAAAAGTAGACTATCGAAGGTAATATACATATAGAAATATAGACGAACAGATATGTTTCATATCAGGGAGTTTGTATGTTAGATAATTTTTGGATTGTTATCTTTGTTACGACCATAAGCGAAAATGGAATAGTTTTGGATAATTGTGACACTTTTTTATAAACAGGGGTCAGATAACACATTCTTCATAAACATCGTCAGTATGGACAAAGCGAGGCAACACACCCAATTGATATATTGGGTCTAAAACCAAACTGTTTTGCTTTTGGTTTTCCACTCCTGAGAGATAATCATAAACAAATAAACATATGGATTTCGTGGTGGCTTTTAAAGCCCACCTTTCATGGATCAGCATGCAAAAATTGACTAGTTGTATGGAACTTAACCTCACCTATGGGGTAGAAGCAACCCAGTTCCAGAACAATCCAGATGATTGGCAACTGAAGTTTACATCCATGTGTTATCACAGTCCATAACAGACGCTCGCTGTTGGGAGGATTAACGATTGTCAGCGAACCTGATAATTGCGATCGGTAAAAACAGCTGCTAAAAGTCCTTGATCTGGACATAGTGTCACATCACAGACTCTTTCTACCTCTTCCTCATCACATCAACATGTTGTCATTCCTTGAGCGTTCGCATGTACACGTTTGGAATCCACCTTGTATTCTTTTGTCATTCTCATCAGTCACTCATTGTTGGTGCCGTGGCCTAGGCTATGGGCAATTGGTGATTAAATGCACACACATTGGAAGACGGTCGCCATCAGATTATTGGCACTAACTTACGTTCATTACTGTGCCTAACAAATTGTTGTCATATCTGAGCTTTTACAGGTAATGGTGAATCAGATTCAACAACTTGAATCTGGTTTCTGTTTGACCAATCTCTCTTTGAAATATAAACAACCATTTAGGCGAGATAGTGATACTATCCTCTGGATTTGACGTTATCCTCTTCTTCTTCTCACACTTTGGTCATTTGTTTTCAATTGTGTCCCAATTTTAAATGGGTAAGTTTGAGAGTAACTGGTGTAAAAATTATTTCCCCCTCCCCCCGATCGAGATTGCATTTTTGCAATGTTTGAATGATAATCAACTACTAATGTCAACTATCAAAGTAATGTTTCAGTGTAGTTTTTGGTGAGTATGACTTGGTTCGAAGTTGCAACTATCATATCACGAGCAGAAGCTACGATCGACCAGACCTTATGACTCCTTCCCAACCCTTGCATTTGATAATCGAAATAACAAATACGAATCAACCCAGTATGGTTAATCTCTGATCGATCAGACTGTGTGTTGGAAAAATAATCTCTCTAAGAAACCACTCTTTTTCTGCATGTGTAAGATCAAGTAACAAGCAACTTATGCATAACTGGGGGATCCTTCACGGATTGTACTAAATCATTCCAAGGGGCCTAGTGTTTCATGACTATCCGTGTTTGTCTTATGTATTTCCTATACCGTGTAGTCCAATATCTGAGATGTTTTTCCATCCATCCATTTGCTTTAGAACCGACGTATGAAGTGGAAGAAAGATCATAACATTGCCAAACTAAACGGACCAGGGACATTAGAACAATTGGAACTATCCGAGCAGACTGGGGTTGGTGGCGGAATTCAACATACCGGGTTTGATAAACATTCACGGAAAGCTTCTT
>JTDE01000215.1:0-21883 GCA_014338405.1 Paragonimus skrjabini miyazakii | reverse complement strand
GAAACTCGAGTCTAGTGCTTCTTTTCGAAAGGGGCCGACTGGAAAGTCTATGGGGATACGACAGCTGCAATCAATTGTGGGTGATGTTCAACTTGATATTATGTTAATGTCGGTTGAGGGTTGCTTGAACAACTACTCGGTGTTATTTCTGAGGATGCTCATTAGTGCTATCCGGTAGAGTTACATGATGATATCATTAACGTTGTTGCTTGTTCCATTGCTTAAGAAGATATCATTAATATATGTTAGCACCAGCACAGATAAGGATTCTGTTACCAGGCGACACATAATTTTGTAAGCATTGCATCAACCAGCCTCAGAAAGTTGTGTCCGAATATTTTAACCACCTTGTATTACGAAATGTGGAATGATGTACACCTCAGACATTTTGTTGTCGACTTGCGTAGATGCTGTATATGCATATGGTGGTTTGCTTGGTTACGGGAAAACAAGTCTTAGGAAAGATACCGTTGATTAACTGGTATACTCAAAAACAGGCAGACACTCCTAGAAAACGGATACTGGAAGGGCATTTCACATAATCATTGAAAGAACATGGTATGTTTGGAATCATCCGATCAACAGTACATGTCGTTTACTTTAGTTGTGTCCATTTCCTTCCATCCAGGTTGAATTTTTCAAAGTTGAATACAAAGTACTTAATGATTCAAGCATGTCTATCTGCGCAGCGTTTGGCCGATTACGGTAAACCAGTAGCGTAATATTTTACTATACCAAACAACCACGCTTTCCGCCCTTAACTAGCAAAGATTACTGCTGCTATTATCATGCCAACATACCTCGTTCACTATCTTATACAGATGAGATGTACCAACTAGCATGGCTCTTAATGTACTAAGGACATGTCAGAGAAGACCTAACTGTAATATCCTAGAACAATCACCTCACCTTTGGCGAAATATGTTTCTGTTTAACCTGAGTAACTAACTCATGAGTAACTCACGGAGGCAACTGACTGAATCTACTCTGATTATTTCATTGTTGTTGTCAACCAACTGTTATTTGATGGCCCATAAAAAATGCTTGTTTTACACTTGTTTGAGTGCAGTTCGGATTATCTTCTGTTCAGTTCTTCCAACTCTTCTCATTCGCAACCTTACCACTATCGATCATCCAGAGGAGAAAGCAAAACCATTATTTATAAACAGCACAGATACAGATGTCCGTTTGCTTTCTCACCTTCCTCCAACTTGTCATTTTCATACTAATCTTGCGTTATCATTCAGTTCACCAGTAGTCGCAGTTAAATTTGCACTGATAAAACTTGCAGATATCCAGGTCAACGATTGGCCGAGCGTTCCATTCTGTAAACAACCACCAAGTAGTTAACTGAATGCGGAAATCTGGGGCTTCCAGATAGAAAGAAAACATTCGTTGCAGGGTGGAAGTGCTTTTCTTTTGGTCGCATTGAACTGTGTAAAACGTTCCGTAATGTCAAATTAGGGTATGATGACAAGCACAGTGACAAAAAAGGGTAGAGGAAACACTTTCAGTTTGAAGGTAACGCAGTTGGTTTCATTAGCACCTTCTACTGATGGAGAGCTGGTTTGTGATACTTGGTTGCCATTGATTTAGGAGACCATTTTATAGTTGTAATTATGCAGTATCTTTGAGAATTAAGTAACCGGGTTGAGAATAGGAGTTTCACAATGAGAGATGTCAAGTTTCTGATCACAACTTGCATTGCGACACCATATCGGGGTATTAAGTGTTTGATCCATCCTCGAAAGTTATCATGGTCTCTGACTTCAGCTAATAAAGTGTCATGTGGACTAAAATGGAGTTCAATTGGTCGATTTGAGTGGTGAACAATAATGTGTAAACTATTTACTGTTTTCTGATATCTATCTACCTAAAAATATATCTGCCACGTTTAACCTAACCGGGAAATTGTCTTTTTGCATATATTATAAAAAACCATTGTCAAATCACAAACTTGATCGATTGGTCTGGCAACATTCATTCCTAAGTGTAAACTTGGTCTCAACAGAAAGACCATAAATCCTCCTCAGATTAGGTCAATTTGGCCGTATAGATTTCAACTTAACAAAAAAACGACTTACACTAAAACGGTGAATAGTCAACTCGATTAACGAACATGTACAGAGTAAAGAGTGATTTGCTTTCACGTAACTTGTTGATTCGAAACATGGAGGAAAACGGGGAGAAAACCATCGATGTCCATACATTCGAGCAAGGAACAGAATACTAACAAATTTGCCCATTTTGAAATTTGCAGAAGTCCAGTTGAAAGGTTTTTAGGGTCAGTTTAGAGTGAAATTTCACGTGCATATGTCCCAGTTATGTTGTGTTCTAAACATCTCAGTCGATTCAGTAGCGATCTCTTGTCCATGTTTATTGCTTACATACATATTCCTGTCATTCTACTGTCACTCGCGACTTTGGTAATCACTAATGCTACGGCTAATTTTTCTCTCGTTAAATCTTTCGCTGAATTGTCATCTTTGTTTTCCACTATCCATTCACTTGATGCGTCAAGTCAAGCCAAGTGATTCCCATACTTCCGTCGAAATTCGCTAGACGATAATATTACCTGCTACCTAAACGGATGGTTGATTGTGTGATTTTTTGCAACTCGACTAAAATAGTCGTTCACGTTGATAAAAGTATTTTATACAAAACATAGAAGATGCTGTGTTGTAGATTGTATTTGCTGACTATTCACATCTTACAGGCGTCTGTTTCTTCATTTCCAAATCTACTCCGTAAATGCTCTGCCACATGCTCGCAACAAAAGACCTGTAAACAATTTTGATACACATTGCGTTGATGAAAGTGAATATACGGATTAATATAAAACATAATTTAGGTCAGCATAGTCTTGTAAGGTCTACAACTGTTAACTAAGACTCGTAATTGTTAGACACTTACAAAGTCCATCCCATCTGCAAGGCTGGCTGAAGAAATAGTAATCCAGGTGAATTTAGTTAGTGGTCTAGACGCATGCAACTTAACAGACAAATTACACTTTTTGAAAAAGACACCATGTTTTGTAGCCAAAACAGAAGCAAACACACTTGACTGATTTTCTAAAGAAACCCGCAATACGTGACTGAAACGGTGCTTTTCTTCGGTAAGTTAAAACGGCGCCTTACGAAGCACGGAGAAAACAATACTTGTTGCATGATTACTTCACACAGTCTATTCAAACCCTGATCTTGTTGATAAGTCAGCCAAGCATAATGTGGTTTTGTTGAAAAAGCGGATAAGGACATATTGACTAGGAAAGCCTGTCGGTATACTGCTGTGTCATATTTTCAAATCTATCTTCCTGAGCCCCATTCATGAAACAACTCATCAGTAATCAAAGTACCACTCAACAAGTTAGTGATTTCTGTGATTTCAACTTGGAGAGAAGTCTTAGTTGAGGGGTCATTGATTGGAGTGAACAGGACAGTTACTGTGTTTCCATTTCGACACGATCGGACAACCTGATCATTACTCACAAGCGAAAGTGATTGAGCGTTCACATATGATAATTCGGTCGTGCTTAATGTGAGGTCAATGACGCAATTGTAAACACGGTTGCCTCATGTGAGCGTGATCGGAGTTCTGATCCTGGCCGTGGCAAGGATATGCACTACTGACGAGCTCTAATGAGAGCGAAACTCGAGTCCATTGCTTCTGCTATTCGAAAAGGGCTGACTGGAAAGTCTATGGGAATACGACAGCTGCGATCAGTTGTGGGTGGTGTTCAATCAGTATGAAAACCAAAATTCCCTACTACTCATCAATAAAAAAAAACTATTGCTTTAGAATCTGGTTCCCACCCAACGATATTTGGTTGATTTAGGTATGACACATCTTACCTCTACTCTACATCACACGCAAAAATTAAACTCGCTACATTTCTGGTTCTTATTGTTGTGGTCACTCCAAAGGTTATGGCACGTTTTTTGTTTAGTTAGCGAAAACGAATATTTGGCTTCTCATCTTTGAAAAGTCTAATTCTACTCCTGAAAAAAAAACATCTCACGTTTAAATCACTCTCCGAGGGGGGGGGTGGTGCAAAACCCGACAGTGACAGGTTGTCTGCCTTACAGCCCGACGTTTTCAGTTGATTTCATCAAAACAGACCTAGTGGTTTCCTTTTCCCCTCTTTCCCCTTCTTTTCTCGTGCTGGCGAATTGGCCCTAGTGTACAACCAACTTGTTGCCTGTCCCAGAATAAACGAACCGTTTTGAACATGTCTACCATACATGTCTGAAAAAACTGGGCTGATAAATCTGCTGTTTCCAATTCGTTTAAACTATTTTCTACTTCTCTCTGTTCTGCAAATTGAACACCATTGCCTGGCTGACTGTCATCTTATTTATCAACGATTCCCATTTTGAGCATAACTAAGTGCGTGTGCTTATATTCCAGTTTGTGTGTATGTGAGGATATCATTGAGTACAGCTCATCTGTCGTCCAAACCAAAATGAACGCATACACGCACAAACACAGACTTACTGGTTCTCAGTTGGACCGCAGGTGAAGTCCGCCACCCCGGAAGCAGTTTGCATGCAAAAGCAACAAGGTTTATGCCCTGCTGCCATAGCTGAGATGAGTTTGCGTGTCGACTGAAGCTAGCAAACTAGGTTAGACCTTAGTGCAGTCATGAATTTGTGTGCGAGTATGTTTGACACAGTTAGATTGTGAATGAAAGTGACCCGAAATGTCTCCTTCGAGCGCAGTCTCTGATAGCACTGATGACGGTACTGTCTGATAAGGGGGGGGGGGGGTTGATGTTCTTACAACCGTGTACCATCAACATCCTCATCATCACAAAACGATTATAATCTATGTGAGTATGTGTTGAATTTGAAGATACTGAAATCGGGTTAATATCTACGACATATTGCTCGTACTGAGATTTACAGTAAACCTTTGACAAACAAACGAATGTTAGATTGCGTTTCACTACGATCGATTGTAAACTGGTTTTGACGTTTGCGTGTTGTGGGTGAATGTCATGTCCGTATTGCTTGACAAAGAACTCGAACTGATACTGGACAACGGTAGTCGTACAACAGTAGCTCGTATATAGCAAGTCCACAAATGTCGTTGAATTTTATTGTAAGAAACATTACGTTTCTGTTTATGTGGACATAATTTTTATCCTTGAATTTCGTTGAAGGTGAATACAAAAATGTGGGGACGTGTTAAATGCCACAGACGAACAAGTGGAACGTGGCAAATTAAAGTAAACTTGATTTTATCACATCCATGGCTGTGGTAAATTCGGCTGGTAACAGGGCTGTCTTGAACTCGCTTCACAGCTGTGTAGTTAGTCGACATCATGTTTTGGGAAAAAGATAAAACCGGTCAACCTCAAGTATAGTGTTTTAGGGAATCATTCACCATCATTCTCTTCTTGGTTCAAGTTGGTAAACAATTGCGGCTTCAGGTTTATTTCCAACAAAGATAGCCTCTTGCTAAGCATAGTTTCTAAGAGGACATTGATAAATGGCCAATTCTTCAATCGCTTTCGTCTAAAACAGCTTGTAGATCTAATCTCTTTAGTACGTTAACCTAACGGTTTCCCCAGTCTATCAGACTAGCAACAAATCACAGGAGTATCATCGTCATAATTATATGGTTCCCGGGACTGTTTGAGATTCATCTACAGTGGACGTTCACAACCACAACAATCAACCGGCGGTTTAAGCGTATGTATGTGTGTACCTGTGTATCGGAGTCTAAGACTGGATACAAAGGGACATAATTCATACTGATCTCTACTCCATATTTTTATCATGCTGACAGGCTGCTGGTGGAAAGACCGGCAGCCGCGGCGGTAGCAGCAGCAGGTCATTCCGGTGATGTTCGGGCCAATGGACACATCGAAAACGGTCTCCCCTATCTTTTAGATATACTGATGCCACAACTGTTTCTTCACGTTTGTTAGGTATGTGCACTCGTTGTCGTTCTGTAAGGCAGCACCATCGCGCCGATGGGAGACTTTAACTCTGAAACCGGTGGACTAAACACAATCCATGCGCATACACGAAAGGTGTGTGTACGCGCGTACAAACGCACGCGGTCGCGATGAGCGAACGGACTAGACAAAACTTAGAACTTTGCCGAAAACAGTGGTGGTGGTGGTGATGGTGGTAGATGAAAGGCAGGCCAGGGAGACAAGGTGAGTTTCACAACGGCGGTCAGGACAAGGGATCGGACAACAGGGCAGGGAAATAAATCACTCGAGCGGTTGACGCGGACGCAGTTCAACCTATGCGCGCGCGCAAACCCTGACGAATTGTAGTTTGGTTCCTCAAGCTAGTACCAGAACGTTTGCAGACTAGCTAACTGACCTACCTGCCTGTCTGTCTGTTTGTCTATCATTGTGGGCGCGCCTGTTAGCTACTGCTGTCTCAGTGACTGTACCATGTTCGCAAAGCAGGGGCGGCCAGACCTTGAAGCAAAACTTCCCAGTGTACTTCACTGTCAGACTATTACCAGCGGGAATAACAGATAACTTGAAAGACCGGGTCTGGCCTACAATACGAATTGATGCGACGTATAGAGAGGGGCGGAGGTTTACGAATGGAAACGAGCAAAAAGTATAGACAAGAACTGGCATCGATTGGCGGACAACTTAATTAGTGGTTGCATCAGCAGCGTTGGAAAAAATAATCGAACAAACTAACAACATGAGTACAAATCGCTGTCCTGTTTATTTGCATGCATTATAACAATGAACTGAAACCCTACTGTCTGATCTAAGTGGATTTAAGTCAGTTCGGGTCCGACAGCTGATGCATTTATAACTATCAAGATTGCTTTCACTATAAGTACCAGAATGAGTGTATTGTGAAAGATTAAACGAATTCGTCTATCTAGCTAAAATGTTCGCTCAAGACTTCCGTGTATCTCATTATAAACACAGGTAGATCGGAATGTGCAACCCAGTGACAAGTTTAGCTACGGCCACCAGACAACCGTGCTATTTGACAGACTGATCTATAACCATAGTTCTTACATGCCATCAAGAAAGTTTGTGGACCAAAACTCTGATGAGGATTGCGTAATAATGCCAGTTGCCAACCATGAACTATTTGTGGCCCGTCTCTCACTCAGGCTGTTAACGATTCGAGTAGTATGGTGAAATGATGAGGACCAAACAAAAGCTCGAGGTGGTTACCTGGTGCTGACATAGGAAGCTTATTAGATTGCCAACCAATTTACTCTACAAACGTGAGTGCTGAACCACAAGTATTGATAAATCGGCGACTACATAACCAATTCGACAGTAACAGCCGGCAGCTCACTAACTCTGGTCAGCTAGCCACGTGTTGGTTGATTGCTTACTAAACTGATAGTCACTGAAAGGTTTAGTTAGACATTACCCGAAGTCGAATTTAGCTGAGATTGTAGGTTCGGAACTTTGTCGAGTCTAATTAGGTTATTGACCAATGGTTCTTATGGTCCCTGATGGACTGGAGTTCTAGTGTTCCTTGTGGCATGGTGAATTCTAATGAACAAAGGTTGATCGTTCTTTTCAAATCGGACTTGCTGTAAAGTTAATCTAAACGCGAAATCTGACAGTACATGTGATCGTCGTCCAATGTGACATTCAAACCTCTCGATTGTTCACCAGTGATTAGTTGCGACGTATCAGGCAATAAACAGTCAGCCAATATCTGAAACTAAGTCATAGATGTGAAGTTCATTTACCTCAATTTCCAGCTCTTGAGTGGTATATATATATATATATATATATATACCACTCAAGAGCATGCATACGTTTGTATGAGCCGGTCTGAAATAGAGTTAGTTTGAGATTGAAAACCGCTATTTATAGGTTTGAAACTTATGACAGTTTTGCTGACATCCACAAACCTTTCCATCGGTAAAAATATAAGTGAAGTACCGTTATGTAACACACTGCATCACATGGAGCATGGATAGTGATGTAGAAGAATGGGGCACATATTAAGTTATGATCTATTCTTGCAAATGTGTACTGAGACTGAATTACCGACATTTAAAAACCTAATTTAATCAAGCACTTCAAATGTCTGTTTCATTTAGTTTCGCCCGGTGCAGTCATCAGTTGTCCGAGTCTAACCAGTATACCTGGTTAATCCTTCCGTTCAAACGCCTAGAGTAGGTCTGTTTTTGGATAGAAGCTCGGTCGCCTATCGATGCTAAATGTTTTCATTTTTGTCTGAAGTTGAACAACCTGCGATCGTTAATTAAACGCAACTCTTTCATTTTTCTTCTTCTTCTGCTTCCTCATCAAAACAGCATTAAACCTAACCAGAAGTTACTGCAACCCGGGCTGCCATTCACCCTAGAAGTGACTTGGAACATCTTGGAATGAAATTTTGCTGAAAGGGTCAAAAAGTAATAAAAGAAGACTAGGTGGAAGAAAAAGAAATGGTGTAGATACAGATGCACATGTGACACAGTGCTATTTCAGATACTGTTTCTAACCAGCGATTGGAATGCTCACGAGGACTACAATCAGGCAGGTGAGATTGAATCATCTTGTTCAATGGGACAATCAGGAATTTCATATTTTGTCACCACGTTATCGCCTAACCACCGTGCGGTTTTATCCGACTGTTAGTTGTCTCAGTATATAACACCTGGTACGTTAAACGCTTAGCCGGCATGCGGAGTACCTGGTCCAACCATTGCTGGTTGTTCACTGTGATTATTTGACCAATTAATGGCGCATCCGAGTGTTCCGGAATATGCGCCGATTAACGGCCGTATTGCTCACGAGATCAGTCCACTTGATTTGGGCTAAGTGACAGAGATAAGGATGGTTAAACACAAGTTTATCGACATCTTTATCACAAACACGCCCCGTTACCGAATTGCGCGGAAAAACAAAACTCAACCTTCCTTTCAGTGACGAGTGGTTGTCATTTCGACGCCACAAATGGAGCACGATGACGGAAGTAACTCGTGTCTTTGTTATCCCTGCTCTTATCAAACCAGAAATAATACAAGCTGACGAGACAATATTATCCAGGTATGTGAAAGTGCCCACAGTTTCAAATGGGTTGCCCCAGTCTTGAAGCAACATGTTACTCTTTAAAGGTATAAAGCACATTCCACACAAGCTACCGCGGTCGCTCACCTTGTTCAGCATGGTCTATATGTCTTTGTTAGAAGAGTCATGTAAGACTACCATTTACATAATCCACATCGGCCAAACTAACGCCAAGAAGAAGCTCAACATCAAGCTCACCGGATTCTTTAAACACACCTTCCAGAATATCCTTCATGACAGAAGTGATCAGAATGGGAGAGATCAGATACCTGTGACGAATATCACCGTCCGAAATAGTTGTCCATAAACCCTCACCCTGCCTACAGAGTGGACATCCAATGATCTGATGTATTCCTCTGGTAATTACTCGTGAAGTAGACAGCTCCAGAGGACGTTACATGCAACTAAATCGATGGCAACCCTTAGGTTTGAAGAGAACATGACCATTGACTAAGTATAAGAGTGCTGATGTTCCAAGAACCATCGTAGGGTAAAACTACGATCAATGTACCCTCAACCGGTTTGGAATCTTGTCTGTTCTTCTGTTAGGGCTCCCATCCTGCTGTGGCTCCAAGGCGCCTCCATCGTGTGAAAGAAAAAAAACGATGGACTCACTCCTACTTAGCGGAACTGCTCAAATCGGTTGAGACTGTTATATCGCTATGCACATTTACGATCGTAACTCTTTGTTTTCCGGCAACTGTTCTTTATGATGTCTTGGGATTGTGTGGTCATAACGCGCCTTATAAATACTTTGTACTTGTCACCTTAGCCGCACAAGTTTTGGGGCGGAACAAAGCTCTTTTTCGTACGCGTCTTTTGGCTTGTCTTGGGAGCGAATACGGGAACAGTCGCGGTATTATTCGGGACCAAGATTTCCGTGTGAATTATTACCGGGACCAGAATCCGAGTTTATCGAGCGCACCATTATACCGAGATCGAACCAGCGTATCGTTTAGGAGGGTTTACAACATATTCACGTATCTGGTTTCCTCTAGGTCTACTGAGCCGAAGTAACATAGGTCCCCAGATTAATTTGGACGCAACGTTCACCAGATTGATGACTCTTTGGCTGTCACATAGACTTCGGGCCTCCTTCTTGAAAACAGGAAATACAGTCGATAGGAGCTAATCATGAAGTATCTCTTCAGTTTCTCAAACGATCTAAATGAGCTTTGTCATTTCTGATGTCAAGCTTTCCCCACCATCCTTAAAAAAGAAGAGAGAAAATTTAATGTAGGTGCCTTTTTACGTTTCAGTGACGTGAGCTACGTGGCCATTTCGGTTTCTGACAGAGGGCCAGCTAAAACTCAATTGCTGTCCATTCATGTCCAGTCGTCCACGCGGTTCGGTCGGGGTCAGTTGAACTGTTTCTCAACGCGTTTAGCCTACCTGTCGATTCGGCGCGATAGGCTGATGACAAATAAACCGTCTTTTGTCTATGTGCTCTCACACCTATTCGACGGCCAATACAACCACAGATCAGGGAAAATGTATTCTACCCTCCCCAGATAGGAAGGATCGTTCCATCTCTTTCGACCGTTCGATCAAGTGGTGCTAACGGTCTTTGCGTAAGCTTTTGGACAGCTTGGTCGTCATCACGTTCAGAACCAGGTGGAATCGATCGGCATTTATTCCTAACTCTCTACAGCAAGCTTTCCTAGTTGATGCGATTTACTTCCGGTGTTAGGTCTTTTCAAATGATTTGAACAAGACAATATGTCAACCAGTGCCTCTTGGTAAGCCCCCATTACATTCTCCTTCCTCGAATACCAGTTATTCATTTTGCATTTGAGAATGTGTGACCTCTGAGAAGATGATGAAACAAAACGGGCGAGCACAACAGCATGGTCCGAGTCCAGGTGGTTGCTCCAAAATGCAAGGAAGTCTTTGTCAGAGTGGCGCCATCCGTAAATGATTTCTATACGATCGAGTTGCTTCCGTGAATGAGAAGAACAAAGTGGTCCTCGTGTAACACAATGTCTCTTCCAGCATTCAAATGCGGTGCTCGAATTATGGAGATCATAAGAAACGTACAGTTGCAACAGTCCTTCCTCATTGTCACTGCATTTTGTCCAGACACCAAATCTACCTCCCAACCACTTCTTCTTTGAAGAGAGACGACCAACCTGAACATAAAAATTGCCGGCTAGCATGATGGTCACTGTTTAGTCTGTTTCACAAGGTCGGTGCGTTCGCCATAGAACGTGTCTTTCGTAGCATTCGAACAGCAATCCGTTGGAGTGTATGCCAATATACTAAATATAAAACACTTCCCATTTACGCCGACAGATTTTCACCGATGTATTGGGTCTGACAGCGCACAAGCGACTGTTCACTGAGATGCAACTAAGTGCGACTCCTACTCCTGGTTGACCACGAAATTTCACTTCGCCGTCAACAGAGACCCTGCGACAGAAACACCTAGACTGGCAGTTATCTGCAGTCGAGTTCAAGTGAATAACGGTGCTAAAATCGTAGACTCTTGTCTCCGAAACACAGCACACATCAAACTTCAGACTTGAGAGCGTATTTACCAAAACAGCTTGCTGAACGATTTGTCGAAGAGTGGGGACATTGAAGGCACCAACATTTACCCGTTGTTTTGGCTTCCGAAAAATGATTATCACCCTAAGAGACGCAGCAGGTAGAAGACTTGGGAAGAAAATAGAAGGGGAATGTCGTGGTTGGTGAGTACTGTCAGTCAGGAGAACGATAAATTTCGCATACTTCCCTGTCATTTACGCCGCAGAGCGAGACTGACTTGGGGGACCCTACCTTGAGTCTCTGACGCAAAATTCTGACCTAGGAGAAAACAGAATGCAGAGTTTTCTCGGTTGGCCCTACCCAGACCCCATGACTCAAGAGTCTGACTTATTTAGCATTGGGGGGCTGGCTTAGCCCGAGGACGGAGTGAATAAGACTGTTTGATTCTCAGTACTGCTACGCGCAGTGGATGTATTCGAATCAAAATCAGGCTTCCGAATGATAATGAATGCTTTTCAACCCTACTGGACAACACGTTAGCGGTCACGGTCAACCGCTGGGCTATCGAAATGCTGTTTTATTTTGGGTACCTTTTTTAGTCTCCTTCCTCCTCATTCGGAAGAGAGCAGAGCCGTTTTTGTATGCTCAAAGAATCACATCTCACTATCTAAGCACTCTTAAGCAGTCACTAGTGAGATGTACAACTCTTTGAGTGCATTTGCCTTTCGTCTGATTGCTCCGCTTTGGTCTGTCCAACATGGTTGTATCTACAAATACCAAAATCCTAGTCATCTTAGACCTACGGAGCGGTGTCCGACCACCATGTCAAAGTGACGGAACAGGACAGGTTTACACTTTTACTTTTTATTGTGGACGCTATAAAGATAAACAAGAATTGCAGGATGAAACGACAGTGACTTCAAGGCAGTACTCAAATAGTAGAGTTAATATGTGGTCATCAATTTGTGACTCATCAATCAAGAAAGAATGATACACAGTGGCACTGTATTACAACTACCAAAGTTTATGCTGTCCTCAGTAGTCAGTTCAATTAGCTTCGAGTGTATTCCAATTTCCTTGAAGGTTGCCAATGTGGTCGGCAGTGCAGAATTCAGTAGCTGCTGAATATTTCGAGTATTATGAAATTAATGTTTACGATCTAATATTCTGTACACAGTGACTGGTTACAACGGTCTTCACTTGCCTAAGTTTATGTTAATAAATACGTATTGATGATTAGTTGGGAATTTAGATGAATACAACCCAAATATCTCTCACACCCTATCTCTTCATCATCTTCGGTGAACGAACTTTCTTGCCGTCCCGTTCCAAAAATAATCACTACACACTGCTTTAATAGCGACTAAATTTACTGTCAATAAATTCAAAGCATACGAAACAAAATGCTTTGAAACAGTTGGTCCCTTTGATCTACTTGGAGACACCAACAAGAACAATTAACATTATCTGACGAAGTTTTATTTCCTACACTCTCACCAGCCACAAACATGTATTTTGTATTGTAGATCAAATCGAACAAATCACAGTAGATCAGAACAACAAGTCACGTGAACAAAATTAAGTCAATACGAAGTCAACTTCAATACTATAGTAAGCTGCTGTTGTATATACCCGCTCGGTTTTCAATATTCATTACAGAATGCACCTTTGAAGTTGTTGAGAATATACTTAGATGATATCATCCTATAGTTTTTGTTTTCTGACTTGTGTTAGCAAAAAGCTTCCTTACAATACACGTTTCAGTATCCAGCTAGCCGTTATCATTTTAGGTTAAAGGTAACAATTTTAGCTGAAACATTGGCGCTATTACGAGGAAAATAGTATGTAACTTGTAGTGGATCTAAACACTACACAAAATCCAGGTGTAAATACGAGATCAAAAGGATGATAAAAGTGGAAATTTGCCGCAATAGACGGTAGATTCCGTTCGTTTCTAATTTCTGTGCACCAGCGACACCGAACGCAAGGCTTCCGACCCGAGAAGTGTGTGAGTTGTATTTACTGATTATTGATTGGTTCGGTTAAGTTGGTTTAAATGTTGGCTGTATATGTGATTTTGTACTTATAATTTTACGGAATTCTGAACCTACGTCCTGAGAACTCATCTGGTGACTGACTGCAAAACAACATGAACCACCTTGTTATTTTGGTTTCACATCGTTACATTTAAATTAATTTTCATTTCAACTACCACGACTCATATATTTAATATTGCTGAGTATGTGTATAGAACAAACTATCAGCCTGATCAGACCTTCGACCATCATCTGTCTGGCATTGATATACCATAAACGTTTGGTTAGCAATCACCGATTTTATCTGTCCGTAGGTACTTTTGAAATTCCCACAAAGAGGAGCATCAATATAGACAGCAAAAACTGCGAATGTCAGAAAGGTAAGTTTCTCCGGGCAAGCTCATCTTCTAACTGACTTCACCATAAGACTCATAAAAAAGGGTTTCAGAAACAATCCGCAATAATAATGAGGGACACTTATCACAGTGTCCCTGATTGATCTTACCAAGATCAATTTCACGACATGCTTTTTTGTGTTGGGTCTAGTCGTTCCTTTTCACGGTTTTACACACACCCAAGCTAGTTTATTTCCAACCTTAAGTATATCCATAAATTCGACTGATTTTGCAATGCTGCAGTTTGATCACCACTGAACATTTTCACAACCACTAAACCTCAGCGCTCATTCTTTTCTTCGACGTTAACAATTTAGCTAAAATTACAAGTTTCCATTGAGTCTTCCATGCTTAACCTGGATGAAGCAACGGAATTGAACGGAAATTCACACAATAAATGTGCTTTGCCAGAACTATAGAAACTGTTTACTGTAAGATATATATGAACGGCAAGGTAGCGAGGCCATTAGTATCCGATTACACAACCCTGACCTCTGTGCTCAGAAGAAGTTCGTGCGGACACTTAATCTGCCCTGACCCACAACCAGTCAAACTCACGAATTAGAACAGTGATTGCGTAACTGATAACACACACGCTATCCATAACCTCTATTGACCGTTCCTCTGATTCACCCCAGTTACTGTTTTCATATTTATTGTGTTGTAATTAGCCTGATGATCAAACACAGAAAACAAGTCTTGTTCGCTACCTTGTGGTTCTCATGACTTCATTGGGTATTTTCGAGCGCAGATATATAAGAGTAAACCATCTTGACCGTCCCCACTTTGTCGCCCTGTTCATATGTCCCACTATCATTCGGCAGTTAAGCAACACTAGTCTCATTGCAGTCACATATGAACATTTGGTTCCGATTTACCCTAATGTCTAGCTTTCAGGGTAGTCCCTCACCTCAACGACGGCGTTATTATTTTCGGTGTGCAGTATGCTACTTAAACAAGGTGAAGTAGCATCCATAAAATGGAAAAATCGGGCGACATGCCGATTGGTTCGGGTCGTGGTTTGTTCACTTTGTGCGACATGAAAAATAGCGAAAAGGCGGATTCCGAGTAGGAACGTTTATGTCGCGCTTGGAACCTAACATACAGATTAGGGAACGAAGGTACACATACTGATTAGTTTCCTTTACGGTAGTCTTCCAGTGGTTGATCAATTGGCACGACATTGACAGTATGCTCTATAAGAAATAAGTAAACAGTAGATAAGACGTCCGAAATAAAATGGTGTACGTCGTGCTGGTTTCGATTTCTCGCTACATGAGTTCAGCTATGTTGGTAGAACTCTATATTACCACACTAGGTCAAACTACCTTAATGTACGTCGTCCAACAGGAATGTACACACTGGTGGGCGTCGACAGATTGTTAACAGTGTACAGAACGAATGGGTTCCAAAAAATGGAGGAAATGCAGTGTCGTTTCTTCAATAACATGCGTGGGATTCGCATGCCCTGTCAGCATGTCGCAATGAAAATCATATTGTTCCTTGATCATAAGGGCTAAGTGAGATGTAGTATTGAAATATATGTGTGAACGCAAGGGAGACTGAACAGAAATTCACAGTTCCCTCACATATGCCAATATGGGACGGACAGCTTAAATTTGCGGATCTCATGACTTTATGATTCTCAACCTAAAATCAATCCTGATAAAAGAAGTAATAACTGGGACACTGTTTTACTGGATGCCAACTATAATATGATATTACAATATGTATTGTTTCTTACACATGATCAACTGTTTCCGCTTGATTTGTTCTCAGTTTTATTGATTGATTCGAAGTGATTTCGAACTGAATTACGTGATACAATCGCTTTGTTGCCTAATAAAGAATGTTCTGTTCCATCAAATACGGTGATGTGTAACAATGATCACGTTCAATTAAAAGGAAAAATCTTCCATTACTTAAAATACTGGGGTTAATGGTTCTGACAGTTCAACAATCTGCTAGGATGACTTTGAAAAACAATTTTACAATAACATGCGTTGTAGCATAATCTATACGCCATAGAATATGATTCTTAAAGTTATTATGAACAGCAGTTAGTCACCGCATGTGATGGTTCCAGAAATATAGAAATGAAGCAAATGACTTAGATCGACCCCAAAACTAGTTTAGACGTAGTAGTAATAACATCCGAGCTGAGCAAATTAGGGATTTATCTCTCAAGCACAACTGTACGGCTTATTGTCAACAATGTGATAAAACAGCAGTAGTGAGAAATAGGTTTAATGTCAATCATCTCAGCTGCCACATTTGAAATGGGGGGCAGGAGTGTTATGGTTTCTGCGTTGTTTATTTCTGAGGCGTTCAGACAGTCGGAACTGTAATGGTTCGTTCTCAACAGTAACTTCAGCCGAAGAACTTGAGTCTGAAAAAGACTCGGAAACAGCGGAATTAGTAATAGGCACTGCAGAAGTGAAAACAGATAAATTATAGACACGTTGATCAATGTGTTTACGGTGGACAGATCCATAATCTAAACCAAGTATGCGATACATTCGAGTACCCACGTTATTTAGCACACGAGGACGAAGTGTGTATTGATTCAAACAATAGACAAGTGGTTTATATGTACAATGAATATAATAAGTATGGAGAACAGTATATAACAGGAGAACGAAAGGTAAACAGACTCTACATAACTCCCCCCTAGAGCGTTAGAGAAGAGAAAACGCCCGATAAGGAAACAGAGAGTGATTCAGTAATGGTAGTCTTTATAGATGGTGAGCCATCTAACAGTTCGTCCAGAACGGGTGTGTGATGTGGAAGGCTTGGACTGGGAAGCAGGAATAAGGGCATGGTCACTGGTGTCACACACTGATTGGGTAGACTGAGTAAGGCTTTGTGAGTCGGTAGTCGGATCTAGGGGACGCTGGGTGTAGTCATCTGCATGTGTAATGTCCAAATGACGAGACGGCGTGGTTGAATCGCGATCGACGTAAGCAACCTTTAATCTGTCAATGCTCACTGAGTGACGTACTCCGTTTTTGTCAATGACAAAGTAGTTGTCTTTGCGGTCGAGCACTTTGAAGGGACCACCATACGGCGGTTGCAGAGGTGACTTAGGTGAGCCAACGCGAATGAAAACGAAGGGGCAAGTACGCAGATCACCATGGATTTGTTCTTGGCGCGACGTTTTCCGTGGAGGCGACGGTTGAACAAGACGCATGTGATTCTTTAGACGCATGACGTAAGTCGCGTCAGGACTGAGATATACCAGGGAATTAGAAAGAAATTCTCCAGTGTAGTGTGCAACCATACACGAGTTCTGCTGAGGTGCATCCAATGTCCTCCTTTACAGTGGCTCGCAAGCCAAGAAGAATAATAGGTAGGTGATCGGACCATTTGCCACCTACCGATGTTGCCAACAAAGATACTTTGAGTTGGCGATGGAACCTTTCAACCAAGCCGTTCGACGCTGGGTGGTATGTAGTGGTCGTTATATGCTCGCATCCAAGAAGACGATTCAAATCACGGAAAAGAGCAGACGTGAACTGAGATCCACGATCAGTTGTGATTGTAGACGGAACACCAAAATTCGAAATCCACGAGTCGACAAAACTGCGTGCAATTGTTTCCGTTGACGTGTTGTTCAAAGGGACGGCAATGGGCCGTCTCGTGAATCGGTCCACGCAGGTAAGAAGATGTGTATAACCGTTGGAAGGGGGGAGGGGACCAACGATGTCCAGATGGACGTGTTTGAAGCGTCCGTCGGGTAAAGGAAACGTTCCGGGAGTAGTGATGGTGTGACGGTGAACTTTACTGCGTTGACATTCCAAGCACTGTTTGGCCCAGTTACGAACATCCTTACGAATGTCTGGCCAAATGTAACGCTCGATAACTAGCTTCGTTGACGCACGTATGCTTGGATGTGACAGGGAATGGAGGCGATTGAAAACATCACACCGGTGTGCAAAAGGGACGAAGGGTCGAGATTTGCCGGTTGACATGTCGCACGTAAGTGAGTATTCTGACTGGGTTAAGAGAATATCGCGTAGTTTTAGGGAGGGGTTGACACTCAATTGACGAAGTTCTGGGTCATTAATCTGGGATTTCGCGAGGGAGAGAAGGTCAACGCCAATTGTGGGTAATTGGTTGACATCCGAGCGAGACAAAGCGTCGGCGACGAAGTTGCTGGAACCGTCTATAAAACGAATGTCGGTAGCGAACTGTGAGATGAAATCCAAGTGTGTTGTTTTTCTAGGGGAGTACCGATCTGGAGGGGAACTGAAGGCAAACACAAGTGGTTTATGATCAGTAAAAACAATGAAGTTGCGACCCTCCAGAAGATGTCGAAAGTGTTTAATGGCAAAGTATGCGGCCAGTAATTCACGACCAAAGGTGCTGTAACGCGTTTGCGCTGGTTGGAGTTTTCGGGAGAAAAAGGACAAAGGTTGGATTTTACCATTGGCGTTTTGTCGTGAGACAACACCAACAGCCGACTGAGATGCGTCAGTCATCAAGATTAGCGGCGAGTGTTCATCCACTCTCAAATGCGTTAATGTGGCGGCTTCCTTGGCTGCAACGAACGCGGTATTAGCCTCAGAAGACAAAACGAAGTGCTTGGGATTAGCTTTTAAAATGTCCGTGAGGGGTTTTAACAGTTCCGAACACCGTGGAATAAAGCGACAATAATAATTCATGATGCCTAGGGAGCGTCGAAGACTTTTCAGGGACTGTGGCTGTGTGTAGTCTTTAACAGCACTGATTTTCTCTGGTGAAGGTCGGATACCGTCACTGTCAATTCGATGTCCCAGAAAATCGATGGAAGTAACTCCAAAAATGCATTTCATGGGGTTTAGTGTCACCGTATTGAGCAAAACGTTCGAACAGCTTTCGAAAGTGTGACTCGTGCTGTCGAGTATCTTCGCTTGCGACTAAGGCGTCGTCAATATAAACGCACACGAAGTCGAGACCACGAAGCACTTGGTCCATAAACCTTTGGAAAGTTTGTGCGGCATTCCGTAAGCCAAATAAACAAAAAGGTCAGCGGGTAACTCGAAATGTGATGTGAATTCTCTTGCTGTTGTCTACTCATATTTTTGTCCTATTGGTGCCCTGAGCATCAAACAACTGCATACGTTTACTGTTATTCGTTACTGAATAACATATTGATTAAAATTTTTGAGTTAAATTGTTTCTGTATCGGTTCTATATCGTGTTGTACTTGTTGCCTAGACAATGACCCCGGTCAGATCCAGTAGTACTGGGACTCAACAAACACTCGCTGAGGCGGCGAGCCTTTGCGGCCGTTACGGGTGTAAAATGTTCGTACAAAGCGGCATGCAGTGTTACCAGTGTCAAAGGTGGTATCACTTCAAGTGCACTGGCCTATATGAACACCAGTACAAACATATTTCTTCCTCAGCTCATGAGCTGCAGATTCGATGACATTCAAGGTGTCGCTTTGCCGCTGACTGTCCACGTGCGCTCCACGAAAAGTGAAGCAACGCAGAAATCCTGCGGCTGTAAATGCGAGACTTTGTTTGGCACAGTTTGCCCTTCCATTTCTTCCATGGAGATTAGGCTGAAGGAGTACCAACTGACCTTGTCAGAAATGAAGTTGGAACTTCAGTCTTTAAATGAGTACATAGCGGTCGCTCTCCCTGGGGTTGCAGTCACCAAGAAGGCAGTTGCCCTGTCAACTGCGCGGATAGAGGAGGCAGCTGCCAATATGAAAGAGAGAGCTCTCAGAGACAGGAGAATTGTTTTATGGGGTCGATTCTTCTCAACGTCCTCTCCAACCGAGCACGCTCAGTTAGTCCTGACATCTTCATTCTCCTCGGAGGTTGCTAATCTTGTACTGGCGAGCAGGCTACGCGCTAAGACAACCAAAAGCTCATTGGGCCTCTTGGTTATCTTACCAGCCACACTTAATTCTGAGACTGTAGTGGGAAGAACGGCGGCTTTAAAATCCGCCAACGCTCACTTGAAAGGCGTGTCTTTTGATCGCTCTCAACAAGAGAGCGAGACATGAACAGCGCACTAAAACCAAGTCGTTCATCATGGCAGACCAGAAACTACAGCTTGAGACTAAAGTCGTAGTTTCTGCTCCAATAGTACCCACTCTGACCAATGTGCCAGTGGAGGAACGCAGGGATGCCCCTCCGTAGTCACCACCCCAACGATTGACTCTTCAAGCACGGGCACCACTGTTGAAGACATTGAACTCAGGCCGTCTCTCGAGTTACCTAAGCCGAAAACCACCGATAAGCCCCGTAGAAAATTCTTCATTCCTAGGATTCGGAACGACAGGGACCTGCTGGGGCCGCTGCACGTGACTCAAAATAAAATATTTTGTTTGTCCGTACCACAGGGTATTTCTATCGGTGACCCTATTAAACAGCGCACATTGCCCCCCTTTAAGCCCTGCATTCAAAAGGCAAAACAGTCAAATTTTTCATGGATGAAAAATCACAAACACCCTCCGAAAAAGGGAAACTTAGCAGGGGTGCAGAGGTCGCAAGCAGCGACACCAAGAATACTGGTCAGGCGTTCTGTAGGAACGCTGACATACGCACAAGCGGTGATGTCGCGTCTGCTGCCTCACAAGAGGGCCAACAGAGTCACTCGGCAGCTCAAACCAAATCCAACCTCACCACCTCTATCCTCAATTCTAGGTCTTCTTCCCAAGTTTTTCCTTGCACTCTCCTCTCTCTTTTCTCGCCAAGTCATGTGGAGAAATAGCTCTCAAGTGCACGTACACGAACTGTCTGAGTTTGTTTAATAAATTACCGGAAATCAGACAGCTAATTCATGGTGCACAACCGCAAATATTTGCTTTCGCGGAGACCTGGCTTACAGGTGACATCAGTGACGGTGAACTGAATGTCCCTGGGTATTCAGTTAGCCGAACTGACTCCACCCGAGGGAGAATGCGAGGCTCCGCGGTTTTCCTTCACCAGCATCTCCCAACACACACGGTTATCAGTGGAGTTCATTCCTCTAATGAATGTGATGCTCTGTGGCTTCGATTGGCTTTGCGTGGTCCAGACTCACTCCTAGTGGGGGTCATTTACCGTTCTCCCTCATTGGACATCTCCGACGATGACACTCTTCTTATGAACCTAAACAATTTCCTAGGACTGCAACACTTTACTCATCTGCTTACTATGGGCGACCTCAATGCTCCGAAAATAAACTGAACATCAGTTTCTCACCAGGAATGTGAAAACGGATTCTCGACCTCCTTATCGACGCTGGTACGCCGGAGTGCGTGGACACAGCATGTCAACGCCCCAACGTGGCATCGTCCTGCTCAGACTCCCTCCCTGCTCGATCTAGTCATTACTAATGAGAGCCACCTGGTAGACAGAGTGATTATCAAGTCGCTACTTGGACACAGTGATCACTCTTTGTTCATCTTTGATCTTATCTGTTACTGGTTACAACAACCAGTAAAGAAGTCCACACTCCGAAACTTTAATCAAGCTGATGTTAACGGTCTGAGGAGCTACCTAGGTTCATTACTTCTTGATCATGACTCCATCGACCAGAACTACCGCGCACTTCAAAGGGCAATCGAGAAGGCAGAAAATTTATCTGTACCGCGCAAGCTGTGCAATTTCTCTTGTCGGCCAACTGTTCCGCGCAGATAACGTCGTTTCCTTGATGACAGTTCCCACTTATTCACGAAGCACAAGCTCACGGGAAACTCGAAGGACATACGCGTGTTCCGCATCGTTAGAAATAGGTGTAGACGAGAAATCAGTGAGCACATCAAGCTCGTACAAAAAAACATCCTCATCAAAGCCCGCGGGAACAAAATCTTCCTATTTAAGCATATACGACGACTAAGAAAGAGTAAATCCTGGGCTCCTTCTTTACGACTGCCCGACGGGGAGACCTCGTCTGACTCCCTAGTTGTGGCCGAGTTGTTTAGGGAATAATACACGGCAATCTACAACGCCGCA
>JTDE01000214.1:263116-303648 GCA_014338405.1 Paragonimus skrjabini miyazakii | reverse complement strand
TTAGAAAATAAATGGTTCGAACATCAGAACGTGGTAATCGTGGTTCTTTAACAGACTTGGAAGTAGTAACATTTTCGTCAGAACGTAAAGCATAAACTATTTCAACGGTAGGAAGTTTTTCTGGCTCAGTAACAGTACCACCTTCTAGTGCATGTACCGAGCGCGTACGGCAGACTTTTGCAAAATGGCCTATATTAGAACAACTTGAACATTTAGCAGTTCTTGCTGGGCATTCCAGATTATTAGCTCGATGTGTTGTTGATCCACAACGGAAACATTTTCGGAGAGGTTGAAAGGTAGCTGACGGCTTCAAATTTTTGATCATTGATACCGGTTGTGGCGACTTTGGGAACAATTCACATTGCAATCGAACTTGCTCTTTAATACGGGCCATTTCACAGGTCTTCTCCCAAGATAATTTGGATGCATCCTCAGTCAAGAGAGACTCACGAATTTTTTCATTTCGTACTCCAGAGATAAACTGTTGTATGAGCATGCAGTCTTCAAGTTTCTTAGTAGGTATTTTAGAATACTCACACGGACGGGTGGCTCCTATAAGTCGAGAAATAAATCATTCTAGTGGTTCTCCAGTTTGCTGACTGATGCGGGAAAAAGTAAATCTGGAGGCGTATACGTTGGTAACGGCCCCCAGTATTTTGTCAATAGTGTTTAAAGCATCGTCTAGGGTGGTTTTATGAAGCAGAGAATGAATGTCAAACTGTCTCTTCCCTTCAGTACCCAGATGATTGCGAAGAGTTTTAGTTTAGTTGGCTCCGTCAGGTCCAACGACGGATTTAGCACATTGAGCGAATCTAGGTAATCCGTAAACGTCGTTTTCCAAGTGATCCATGAATCTGGCGTTGGAAATATTGCTGGATCCGTTTAAAATGTTGTAGGTGCATTCATTGAAGTGAGCATTGCTCGCGACGCCATTTGTTGTATCGTAAATCAGAACGCAAGGCAATCGTAACGAGCGTAAACAGCATGTATGCAATCTGACCCACAAACGTAACACATGACATTAAACCAGTGAACGAGTTAGAGTTAGAGTTAGACCAATCATAGTCGCGATGTATCACGCGAGTGTGTAAGTAGCCAATCAGATACGAGGTGAGTGTAATGGATGTACACACACATACAACAGGGTTGTGTTTAAGAACTTCCCGCGAGATGGACTGCGCCGTGCAGTGCTTCACTTGTGATGCGCGGTTTCACACAAGTGTGAGCTTAACAAGCAATAATATCAATAATATCATTCGACATGGACTGCATCCAGTTTGCATACGACCCTTCTAGGTTCAAACGTCAGAATATGTGTTGCAAAGAACATAGTTTCTCCTGAAGTTATGGTGACATCAACCATATAGTCTGCTGCCCGTACAATGTGCAGTAATCCTGTTTATTCGGGGCCTACTGCCTAGAAGACGAATGCTTCCATTGAGTTTACTCGAAATACGACGCGATACCTCAGAGTCACATCTACAGTTACACTTCCAAAGCTGAGTTCCAATGTTGTAGCACGAGCACCTAAGAAACCTTCGGTGTAAGTAATGATCAGTATGATAAGGATGGACTGGAGCGGTTTCCCGATTGGAGAAGGTTCAGCCAATCAGAGTTCACACACAAGCTGATGCAGACGGAATTGTGGTAAGTCGGCGCCAACCAGTAAAAATAACGGTCAGTTGATGGTTAAATGCGTAGCATGTTCAAACGACCGAGAAGCCTGGTGAAAGCTCGTGGAAAGTTGCAACGAAATGGCCGATCAAAATTCAGGAACGTCCAAGAACAATCGAAAAGTACCGTTGTCGCTCTATAAAATAGGAGCCGTCTTCTCAAATAATTGAGATTGCTCAGTGCCACTCGGGCTACCGTTGTTCTCGTTTCCCGAATTCTGTAACCCAGCAAGCGAAAGTCAGGGGTTAACCGAAACAATGAGTGCTTCTGTAAGGCCACCTTGCCCTTTGATATTAACCGAAACTGAGCCTACATTGTGAACTCAGGGTTAATTGCTACATTTCGTTAATCATGCGTAAACAGCTCATCAGACTGACTCTAGCACATCCACCTGATTAAATTGGAAATTAAAGCAAATTTTCCAAATAAATCACAATAGACGCATAGCGATCAACTACCCTGTGGGTGCTCTAAGCACCCCTGTCGCAACCATGGTTTCTTGCTTGTCTGTTCTGTACGCATGCCTTTTTTTGTATCTGCTATAGAAGGCCTGATACGAACTCAGCGCCACTTTCTTTAACGGTGCAGTAAATAGTACTTAGCGAATGTCTGCTCATTTTGTGACGACTCATTTATTGTTATTCTCAAAGGTAGTTTCGCATTCAAATTTTTAAGTGTTGTTCGACGCACTCAAAGGTTCTACAAACGCGTAGTTTGGTGCGCCTTTAAGCGCTGCCAAATGGAATGGAGCGTACCTCGCCTTCTCTATTTCTGTTCTTGGTCGCTCCGTTGATGCTAGACTAGGCCGGAGCCAACTGCTTATCATATTTTTAGATAATATCGAAAATGGGTGGTTTGATTTCAGTCTGTTGAAGTAGCTGCATGCAATGAGTGCTTGACGATTATTATGTGTTTTATAGAACGTCGGTGACCACATTCCCTGTCTTTATTTATTCCCTTCTCCTTGATCATTCTTCTTCTTTCACTGGAAATCTTGGTAATAACCGCGAGCCTTTCCTGCAAAAACTGACACGATCATTCAAGTTACGCGCGAGATAAATCATTTCTCTCATAAATGTTTATCTCAACGTATTAGTGAATCTAGAAATCGTTTACTCATGAAAGCATGTTCTCACGTAGTTTGTCTTCCCTGATTCACATTGCTGGACTTTTTTTGCATGTACACTGATTTCATTTGTGCTTGATCGTTTCGCCATCAGGCGACTGTTGCATTTGATCACATTCAAGTGAACCGTCAATCTCCTAAATTGTACAGTTGGTGGATTAAATATTGAGGTTTGTTGTTATCTTCTTCCACTTAGTTTGCACTTATTTTATTGTACCTTAGCACATTATTAATAAGAAACTCGCCAACAAGATCGTTTTCCCCTTTGGACCCGAATTGGTCGCCCAGTGGGCCCAGAAGTTATGGGCGCTCGCTGCTTATATAGGCGATCATTCTAGATCCAATGTATCGACCAAGCGTTGCTCCAGCAACAACCAGACGTCCGGGATTAACACATACCCCTACCCGTTCTTTCAGTTTCCTGCCTGTTGAAACTACACTTTCATCGCTTCTCAGGAAAGGCCTTTTAATCCGCCTTTGAAAGAGGGTCGTGAGCATGCCCAGTTGTTCATTACACACGGAAGTGTTTTTCTTTTCAAGACGCCGGCGAACTTCCGTCTGCCGATACGTTCCATCGCTGGATTGTAGTTCAACACTATCGCTTTGTAACAACTCTATAATAATAGCAAAAGTCCTGTAAACGTTGTTTGCTTCCGCTGATTCCAGCTGTAAAGTTCACTGGCTAATTTGAACTGACTAGCTGAATTTCTTTACCCTACCACACCTGCACCTCTGTCTGAAAGCTTATATTAAAAATTTAAAATTACCGGTTGCTGTGGTAATAAACGTGTCTGTCTGTGCGCTGTATTTCATTAATTCCTTCAAGCTGCAACGCCCGTTTTCCGCAGCTACATGAACGTTGGGAACCTATGCTGGTTCCGGCGACCGGTTTTAAGATAACTGCCTGCGTTGAGTGTGTAAAAATTGTAATGCGTTTGATAGAAAGTCTGCGACCATGTCTGTTGGGCATGTCTTTAGTTATTTCCTTTTCGTTGATCTTCTTTTTAGCTTTCGAAGTCTTCTTGGTTGTGATCGCGATTCTTCCTTACAGGGACTGACGAAACTACCTGATTTACGCGGGCGAAAAATCACGTCCCCCACGAGTGTCAATATCGATGTATTATTAAATCTTGATATCGTTTGTTTGCCGAAGGCTGTTCCTGCGCAATTTGTTCGTTCTTATTTCCTACTGCTTAGGCAAGGGGATGTCACGGTTAAGTCAAAAATACTTAACCGCATCAACTCTGTTAACCCGCCTTCAGCACACACCGAAAGACTTCGTAATTCTATGGTCCACCTTTTGGTACTTCATGACGAGCTCAAACCCGCTGTTCGGGAGAGCTACGTTGAAAAGGGAGCAATATCAACGCAATACTCCGACGTCACTAACACTACTACTGCTAAGAAGCTAAGTCCGGTTGCGCAAAAACATTCTGTTGTGGTTCAGGACTTTCCAGAGTGCTCCGCCGGCTGCTTAAAGCGTGGCGGCGAACAGGATCAAGGGCTCTGGGGAGAATGTGCATAAACAGGCGTCGCAATGTTTATCTTAAAATCCATCAGAAGATCACACCTAAAACTTGATCGGACACATACTGACAAACCTCGGTCGACAAGGGTTGTAGTTTTTAGGTCTAGTGCGACGAAAGATGCTCTTCTAGTGGCACACAGACTGCTAGACGACTTTGGGGCTCGGATGTATCTTGATATACCTTGGGCCGAACGGCAAATGTGGAAGTTCTCTAGCAAGTTTCTCGGACCATTGTTCAACTTCTCAGTGTTATCATTACAGGTGTCATCGATTCCCCCAACGATGACCCGGAGTATGACAGGGGAGGGTGTAGATTCCTGCTGATTGCACTTGAACTAAATAGGGCCAGAGTGCAACATATCCGCAGCCTCTTATGCTCCAAGCCTGGACCGGATAAAACTCACCTGTCATTCATTTATATAACCATAACCTCGTAAGAGGTGGTATCACATATACTAGAACGGTTCCACCATTGACATCGCGTTACACCAGATGAAAGTTCGCTTCCTGCGATCGTTCCAAAAAACGAAAGTTAGAGCCAATCAAGACATATACCCCAGTCAATTTATCGAGCCTGCTGATGATATGATAACGTGAATAACCCCGCACGGCTACTATGGAGCCAGAGTCGGCTTTTGTGGTTGTTGTTTTAAGGAACGACCTCACATACAATCCCGGGATATGGCTCACTCGTTCATGATCGACTGTGTTAACTACATGTACACTAATGCGCTTCGTTTACTCAAAAATTTGCTAGGGTTTTATGAGCCCTGTTTCTGTGCAAAGCCCTGGACTAGTTACCTAGCAAAATTGTGGCTCGGTACTTCCTCCCCTAACTTCAGGCTTTTCTGAGAAGATTTAGTTCTTTTCCGCGGTGAAAGAACCAACGGTGCAGGCAGGCGACCGATACTATTTTTCTACACTTCGCTCCTCTCCTTCCTTTATATCATTCTAGTGAGTGCTCCGACTCCGGAAATAGTCCGACTTACCAGTTGTATAACTGCTTCTGATCGTTGACTGGTGGGAGTGCTCTATAGTCCCCCAGCTTCTGATAACACAAAGATGGACCCTTATTATTTAAGTGGGAGGTATAGCCATCCTAGGCTTCTCCTGCATATTATTAATGGGTGACTTCAATTTACCAGAAATCGATTTACCGGCCTTCTGGTATGTCGGTCTTGGGAATTCTTTGCCTGCTCAATTCCTTCACCTAATCGGAGCATTGCTGTTTCACGGGGAACATCCCTGGCTTCACTCGGTAGCGCTTTGGTCATGCCCTGTCGCGGCTGGGTCATACCTTCACAGATGGGGAGTTGAGCGATAACTTCAAAATCACGGTACTACTCGGACTAAATGATTAGGCAGTTGTTTTCTTAATATCCTATACAACGCGGGTGTTATATACTGAGATGTTGGTGATCGCAGAAATCTACGCAAAGTGGTTGTGGAGAAATTAAGAGACCAAGCGACAAAAAGTTCCTAAGAGAATTTTGCCCTCTTAACTCGGTGGATGATATCTGTGATAAGCTAACTATCGTTGTTCTTGTAGTCGTTGGTGGACTGATATTATGGACAGCCACCAAATGGATTAAGACCACCGGTCAACTACGCTGTCTCATTCCAGGTTTCTGCGATAGACCTTGCAGTGATGTCACCTTCGCTGTCTCCAAAATCCTGAATTCCCTGTCACGTTAGAACTGCCTCACCAGTATCACTGTACCTGCTCACGTAACTTTGTGGATGTGAGGTTACCAGAAACAACCAACATCAGAGTTAGTGTGTTGGCGTGGGTACGACAGCTTTACTCATGGTGTATAATGAATCCGCGTTATCTTCATTACCGTAAGCTACATTCCATAGAATAACAATGTTTCAGCCATTGCCGTTGGAATTGTCTTCCAAACAGTCTGACGCTGGTTCGAATTCTGACAGTCAACTGGAGTTTCTGTGGTCTTCCGTCCTCTTTAGCGCCTGTCGTGCTAAAGGATCTCTCACGTCCACATCCCTAGCGTTTTTACATGTTATATTGAAGTCTGCTTGCGTGGTGGGTGGACCAATAAATAAAGTTTGCCCGCAAAATCACCGTCTCCTCGTTATTAATTTCGAATCGCGCTAGCATGAGGCTCGGGATGCTTCGGGCGTACGAACCAGAAGCAAGGAACTTACCCCACTATAACTGTCTGAGGCCCTGCGTGAAGAGGCTGAACAACACGCCAACCCAGCTAACTTACTACTTCCGCGGAACGCCTCTTGGAATGGACTGTCAAAATCTCTTGCTAGGAAAGACCCCCGTCTCTAAGCAAGTGATCCAGGACTCATTTTAACAGGATACGACAATGTTCAGTGATGATAAACTGGGTCCCAGTGATCGTGTAGCTTGTTTCACCTGAGTGTACCAACGATCCTCTTGACAGTGCCGCTATTACGAGAGAGGAGAACAAAATCGCTGACTTGATTGATTCTACAGTGCGTCTCAAAAGTTCCAACAGCGCGCCAAAGGCAGAGGTAACCTCGGTCAGAGACTCAACTAGCAAACGGGAGCTTGTGAATAACTGTGCTCATATTATTGCAAATGGATTGTTTAGATTTCAACCTATCTGCGCGGTAACCGAATCAAATGAGGTAAGATTTCGCCCACCAAATATTCAAAGAGAGGCTTGTGTCTCAAATTCAGACAAATCCCAGTGGAATTCACAAACCAACCACCACTGGAGCACCGGTGTTAACAAACCCTTCTCAAATCATTATTGTACGAGTTGCTCGAGTTTACACACTTGGCAACAAGAGAAGGAACAAGCATTAAAACCCAAATCTATACTCAGCGAGTAAAATGATGTATTTATTATCGGCCCCAACTCTAGGCCTTTGTTTGATAATGTTAACCTCACGCATGACGCATCTTTTAATGCAAGGCTCAACCAGTCCCAGTATCACTCTCAGGGCTGCTTACCCAACGTTCAACATCCCTGTCATTATGAATTTCCCATACAGCATAAATGCTCACTCAAACGCGACCCGCAATCTTTTTGCTGACAATTTGCACGTGGGCATGACCAGTTCATTCCAACATGACCTTTTTTTAAAGAAGCACATGCTGCCCAAACCTCCCTACTAAGTCCACCTCTCACAGTTCCGCCATCCCACCATATCCTGTTGACACTTTCCAACACTTTCTGCCATGCACTCAAACGCAGGCAGCACCCAGTCAGTCACTAATGTGTTTATTATAAGTGCATCAGACCAAACGATCTAACCAGGGTCTCTGAATCCCAAAGATCCTACTGATTTAGACATTTTGAAAAGTCTAAAAGTGATGACGAATAGAAGGAATGCACTGGAGCTATTGTTTTTGAAAGCACGCTGACTAGTCAGTAAGATGCACATGTTATGGGTTATCATATATTCCGTACACAACGTGTTGCAGGACTTGGTGGGGGGTGTTTAATTTACCTACGTGAGCAATATTCTACAGCCATACCTGAAGAGACTTGTCTCGATATGATTGACGACTCCTTGTGGCTGTTACTGTCAAGTGGATTCCGTGAGTTACTTTTATGATGCGTCCACAGACCACTCAACGCAACTCATAACGATATGACTAGCCTTACTAGTGGACTGAACTATATACCAGCCTTGTCTTCACAGCACAAAATAATTGTCAGAGATTTCAACATGTCAAGTATCTTTTGGACCTCTTCTACAGCTCCTACAAATCAAGCCGAGTTCATGGCATGTGTCCAAGTAAATGGATAGTGCCAACATGTTTTAGCGACTACTAGACGAGACCACAAGTTTGGTATCATTTTGACGACATGTATCTCCCACACTGCTGTGTCAGTCTTGGAACAATTCCCAGGAAGTGATCACAACGTAGTCAACTTCATGTTTGATCTAAGAGCTGTAAGGAGCGTCAACCCTCATATATCACCATCAAATTGAATTCGTCGACAGCAAAATGTTCACCGCGATGCTTAGTCATTAGGGTGGAATATATTTTTTCTGACTCGTGACCCTAGTGCTGCAACCGAACACTTCAAGTTTTACACTAAACATCTTATCCCCGCAGAGTCAAACGCCATACTGTGCGCAACGAAGACAGAACTCTTACTCCGAGAGATCAACGTTGGCTCAAAGGTCTTACATCACAGCACCGGAAAACGCGACTTCTCTATTAATGAGCAAATGCATAAAATGCTTTATGCTGCAGATTACAGAACCAAAATGCTGCACTTGAGAGAGGAAAAACGTGTGCTTAACACCAAAGATGAGAGCTTGTATTTGATTCATTTATTGAAACCTAGGAACTATGGCATAGACCCTATTAGTTCAGTAGTGGCCCTACAGGACAAAACTCTTGTGGTGGTATTGTTACAGTCTGTGAGGTCTTCAATTCTTATTTTGCTGCTTCCTTCAACATTGAGGGAACTATAGTGTCTGCACCCCACCATGTAAACACAAGTATGTTTCTGCCGATGCAGTGGAAATACGCCCTCAGTTAGCTGTTATCAAACTTCCATATCTCCCTGGTCCCGAAGGTATTCACGCTGCTGCTCTCAAATACAGGCGGGAAGACATTCCTCTAGTTTTGCTTAATATTTATACACTTTGTTTAAGATTGGGCTCCTTACCTCCCCAGTAGAAAAATTATATAATTAAGCTCCGCCATAAAAGTGGTTTGCGACAAGACATTAACAATCACCGACCCATTATCCATACCATGATTTCTTCTAGGGGGTTGGGAGGGATAATAAACTGTCGTTCGATTGAATTCTAATCATTATGAAATCTTCTAAACCACTCCCACTATGGGTTTCTCAGTAAACGTTCTTGCGTGACGTGCCAGTTAGACGTTCTTAACCAAGTTACAAAATCCGCTGATTCTGGAGATGCTGTTATTGTTATACCGTTGGACATGCAAAATGCTTTTGATCGTGTGCCTCATAAGCGTTCTTATATCAGAATGGCATCTTTTGTTATACGTGATCCATTGCTCTGCTGGTTTGCTTCATACCTAAAATGCCGCACACAACCAGAGAAAATGAGAGATAACAGTTCAACGCCCAGATGAGTCAACAGCGGGGCAATCCAAAGAAGCGTCCTAGTGACTGTTACTCTTTCTTATGTATATCAACGATGTATGTGAAGTTATGCACGGTGAACTATTCCTATCTGCTAATGGCATCAAACTAGTCCACACTATTCCTCCTGGCAACCTCAGTCATAGTTTAGAAAATATACGGAAAGACTTCATGTTATTAGAGTCTTGGTATCAAACTTAGCGGATGAAATTTTCAGCCAATAAATCTAACATCGTTGCACACGGCTGTCATTCCAGAGGACTTCATAAAGCTGGACGGTCCTAGTATAACAGTTACTATCTCAGAGCGCGACTTGGGTATACGTTATTTAAACTCATTCGGTTTCGCAGGACATATACCTTTCCTAGTGGTTAAAACTAGACCAACGATAGGTTACATCAGGCAGTAATTCTTCCTTCTTGCTGCTCGCCTGCACCTTTATAAACTATGCATACGACCTTGATTCGAATGCTGTAGATTCATACATAGTCTTTTACGCAAGTTCGACAAGCTAGCACTGGAAAGCCTCCAACGTGCATCCACAAAACGTTTACCGGGCTAATCATTTTTCTGAGCTACAGAGAACACTGGCAGACAATTACACACGATCCTCTTTGGTTTCGACTATTCAAAATGAATTTCACACTCAAGTATGCTCTTGTGTACAGCAATAAACTCACTGACAAACTCGTGATCCGTTGGAATACGGCTGAAATCAAAACCTCAGGTACAAGGAAACGTTTGAATAGATGTGAACACTGGCGATGTTTATCTCAGCTCGGGTTAATAGTCCTAATATTGGTATGTTCGCCGAGCCCGGCATCTAGGTTGCAAACGTTTCATCACCAAGCGATGTGATTTCATCTGTGTGTAAGTGTTTTGGCTCATAGTTTTTGAGCGTAGAGTTTGGTGAAGTTCGATGTATGTCTGCCCTTATACAGTAGAGTGAGTTGACCTTCTGACCTGAATTCTGGTTGGTCGCTTCTGATTGGTTGCTTTTGACAGTTGACCTGATCGACCACTAACTGATTCGTGGTGCAGTTGAACTTTGACACGATGTCCGATCGGTTATTTTCCGCAGTTCTCGAGTCTCCGATGTGGAGTCTGATTGACTGTTCCCTGTTGCTATCGAACTTTGACCTCGATACTGATTGGTTGGTCTTTGTGAATCGATTGAGTGGGTCACTTCTTCGTTTTTCAGTTCCACCCGACTGGTTATTCATTGTCCCGGTTCGACATCGGTCTGATGTGTTCAAGTTGCGCCGTTTGAGTTTACCGCCACTTGGACTTCTTGGAGTCTGCATTGCTTCTGATCCTTGATTCGCATTGATTCACGGATTTTGTCCAGCTCGATCTGCTTGTTTGGTGACCCGGCCGATGAATACCATGCTTCGAGAAATTCTTTTGAACGTATGGTGCTTGCCTAAGTAAGGACTTCTGTGGTATTCAAGTTGAAGGTGTGTCCAGTTTCATCCTCGTGAACGGAGATCAACGAAATTTGATCGTGCCGCTTGATGGCTGATTCGTATTCATGTATTCGTGTTGATAAGTTCCGTCCTGTTTAGCCGACGTGGTGTTGCCCGCAGTCATTGCATTAGTTTTTGTAAATGACGTTTATTTTGTCGGTGGGTTTGAGTTGTTCCATTGGTTTTCATAGAACTTCTCGTAACGTTGCTGTTGGTTTGCGTGCCAGTGCAACACCACGTTGTCTCAAAAGTCCTGCGGTTATTTTTGATATTGTTTTCGTTGGTTTCACTTGTTTCTTACAGAGCTGGAGGTATAAAACTTGTGTAGTATTCGGCCCTGAGTTATCCCGGTAAGATTAGACAGCACGGAGTTCGCGGTTTCCCAACAGATTCTATCTCGGCTTGATTGTTGTCCGTCCGGACCGACACTTTTGATGTATGGTAAAGTAGTTCGTTTTGCTGATAGTTCGGCAAAGCTCGAGTCTCTTTCGTTTTGTAGTAGACTCCGTCTGATTAGAGTTCTTGGGTAGTCATTGCGAAGAAATACTGGATACAAACAGTCTTCTTCTTTTCTTCGAAGCTCTGCGATGCTGCGGCGTGTTCAAGTTCATTTGAACACAGTTCAAATGCATCTCCTTTCATAGCATACTGGGCGGTTGCTGTAAAAACGGAGGATTTGGCTCGTATGTGGTTCTTTTCGGTAAACTGGGGTCTGCAGTTTTCCATCAGGTTTGCGGTTGATCAGTACATCTAAGATTAGGTGTTGTTTGTCTCTTTCAATCTCCGTCGTAAACTTAATATAGTTGAAAACGTTATTGAGCAGCCTGTGTGACTGAAATCACTGGGTGTTTCAGGACTACGAATGTATCATCAAAGTATCGTGTCCAGAATTTTGGTCTGATCACTGGAAGGGCGATATTCTCTGCCATCTGCATGACCACCTCTGCGATGAATCCTGATATAAGCAAACCCGTTGGAATTCCTTTAAGTTGTTAGTAGATTTTATTATTGAATTTGAATTATGTCGACCGACGAGCTTCCATGAGAATGCATATGCTTTCCGGGTTCGATGATTCGTTTGGACGGGGATTTTCTTCCGTCAGCTTTCATGGCGTTTTTTGGCTAGGGAGAGGGCAATGGTCGTGAACAGTGCTGTGACATTAAACGAAATCACTGGTCCGACTTCTAGTATCCTGACGTTATACATTTTGTCCAGACGCACACAACATTGCTGGTGGAATGCTCTGGTCCGTCGATAAGATGTAATCGTTTGAATGAATCTCCACTCATCAAGTCTAAGTGGCGGTAAACTCAAACGACGCAACTTGAACACATCAGACCGATGTCGAACCGGGACAATGAATAACCAGTCGGGTGGAACTGAAAAACGAAGAAGTGACCCACTCAATCGATTCACAAAGACCAACCAATCAGTATCGAGGTCAAAGTTCGATAGCAACAGGGAACAGTCAATCAGACTCCACATCGGAGACTCGAGAACTGCGGAAAATAACCGATCGGACATCGTGTCAAAGTTCAACTGCACCACGAATCAGTTAGTGGTCGATCAGGTCAACTGTCAAAAGCAACCAATCAGAAGCGACCAACCAGAATTCAGGTCAGAAGGTCAACTCACTCTACTGTATAAGGGCAGACACATCGAACTTCACCAAACTCTACGCTCACAAACTATGAGCCAAAACACTTACACACAGATGAAATCGCATCGCTTGGTGATGAAACGTTTGCAACCTAGATGCCGGGCTCGGCAAACATACCAATGCTGAAACAAGAAATACACTTTGGCTGCTTTCACTCCTGGAAACAATCTTTGTTAATGTTTTTTTCCCAACGAAATATTTCTACATTCGTAACAACCTCCCATATGCCCTCAAAAGCAGAAAGAATGCACATCGTTTCTGACGGAACTTAGAGAATTATCGCAGTGGACAAACGTAAATTTCATTTCTAAATTCTGGCTGCTTGAGGACGACATCTTTGGAACTGGACCTATTAACATTTGTGGGAAAGCTCTCTGTACAATGTGATGTTTCATCACATGCCCTTCGGATGTATCAGGGCCAGTAGTTTTACCATAAAAGCAGGAGATACTTAATACATAGTTATGTATAAAAACCTGCACGTGAACAAAGAACTATATTTGTAGTCAGCATACATGGATGTCAATATACATGTAGATGTCTCATTATTTTGTACTTCATTCTGCTAACATCGCGTAACTGCTGCATCAGACCACACTGTACACTTTGTTTGCCTCGAGTAAAAACAACAAGACAACACGTTTTTGAATAAACTCTGCTACACGTGCTTGCTGGTTCTTCCTACGATGTCGGTGGTGGCCATCCAGTTTAAAACATCCTATTTTTTGGATTACCTTCAGCTCTGCTACTTTGCATCGTCAGCTAAGCTTGAAACAATCAGAATACCTTCAAGCATCACTGGGCGCCACACGAACTTGGTCAATCGTTGGTGAGTCCAGTCCTTGACTTCACTCATTGTTGTTCTATCGAGAATTATTGTAGTTCAAAAATCTGTTCCACCACATACATACACCCGTTTGTAATGACTCAATCATCCTGGTACGCACTTACTTCATACTTAATGCTTACCAGCTCTATGTGGTTGTTGATCACTACACAAAATCCGTCTACGCCACAGTTTTGAGAAAAAAGAAAAAGTACTTTACCCGTTTATCCCGCATGGTTGTATAAAAATCTGGTGTTACTATTCGTGTTTCTCTCTCTCCTAAAGGACCACCTGGCAATCTTTCCGTGTTGTTAAACATCCTTTTCAATCTATATATCGGCCGTATGAAGCAAATCGGCGTTAAAATTCGGAAGTAATCATATACTATAAAAAGTTGTTAGTGGATCTAATTTTCACGTTGTATGATAACAAATGTTTGCTGATGCTGTATATTTTATTAACTAACACAAAGTTACTAATTTGGCCTAAGAGGCTTCGCCAGGAAATCACCTATAGTTCATAGGATCATTTTACATTCTTTTAGTGAACACGTAATTATGCGTTCCATTCTTGACTCCGCAGATATGTCTAGAGAAAGAATAATGATAATAATAGTAATGATAATAATGGTATATTTCTCAACGCATCTGTGAGAAAAACGCTGAGATAAGCGTGATCAGTATACACATTGTAACGTGAAACGCATACCGTACTCAAAATTGTTAACTGTACAATACACCAATTATGAAAGTGAAGTAACACAACGGACATAGTAAGTGGGGAAAATTCGAGTTTATAAAGAAGCATCTGGCTCACTTGCATCTGAAACGATAGTTCTGAAAATTTTTAACGGTCGATAAAAAATGCTGAGTAGTTACATCAATTCCCGCTTCACAAGGTTAACATTAGCCTTATGTTCAAGGTGATGCCAGAAAAAAGATTTTTCAGGATGGAGAAAATGAACAGTTGTGGAATTTCGTCATAATTTGATGTAGACGGTTCCGAAAAAATATGTAGAAACTTTTGTGAAGGTGAAAGAAGGTGGGAGGGTCCCAATTTTTGCGGAGAAATGGACGATCCTCTGGACTGGACTTCGTTATTTCTTCAAAATCGACGGAATTTCACAGACCTCACGAATTGTCCGACCAGTACGGGATTTTGAATGTCCGGACGTTACGAAATGTTGTCTCGCGTTGGAATTTATTATGGAATGGAGAATGGAAAGCAAAATTACGTGATAAACAGGAGAACATGAAATGATCATGTGAAGTATGACGAACAATGGAATCTGATATTTTCTGAACAAATCTTTTGTATTAATTTATATTTTTTTGTTAGTTAATAAAATGTATATATCTAACAAACAATTGTTATCTCATAACGCGAAAAAGATCGATTCACAGCTTTTCCTGGTATATGACTATAGCCGAATTCCGATGTCGGTTTAGTATATACAACCGTTTTGTAGAATGGAAAAGATGTTAAGCAACACGGGAAGATTGTCAGGTGGTCTGTTAGGATAGGAATATGAACATATTTGTACGTACTCATATGAGGCGAACAGGCTAAGTTATGTATATATTTTCCAAACAGTTTTAACGTGCACAGCTATTGCGTAACAGTCGGTAACTATACACAACTGGTAATCATTAAGTATGGAGTAAGAGTGTACCAGGATGGTTTAGTTTGTACAAACGGGGGTGCGTGTGATGTTATCATGTGTCGGCTATAGTTTTGTTGTTCAGCTTCAAGTTTTGGACACAACTGTGTACAAGATCTATCCTGTTGGAGAAATAATAAGTTTCGAAATTGAGAGATGTCTCGAATGGTGAAGTTGATGATTTTGATTAGTTCGAAGTGTATATCGCGTTGCATAATGTGGTATAGGTTTACCCTCAGATGTTGTTAGATGAGATCAGATGTTTAGATGTCATCAGGTCCGTTTTCAAAGATATCGTCTTCAGGTAGGCAGAGTTTGAAAATAGACATTACGTTCCTTAATGTCAGGAAGGTTTCTGAGCTTCGTTTGAATTGAGGTATATTCTTACTGGCTCTAATTGCATGTGAGATTTTGTTCCAAATGTAGGTATATTTCACTAGGACAAAATTTGAACGCAGATTTTTACGAGATTTAAGAGCTGTCAAGGTGAACTTTTTGTTCCTGATGTTGTATTTTGAGCTATGCTGAAGGCGAATCGCGAGTTTAACAGTAAACTTATTGCCATAAACTAGATTATACATGGGTGCAAAGTTCAGCTTGGGACGCCGTAGCCAAAGGGGATCTAGTTCAAGCGTCTGGCAACGTTCTCTGTAGTTCAAAGAAGACGGATAACCCACTAAACCTTTCGTGAATGTACGTTGGAATCTTTAAAGAGCCAGTCTATCAGACTTGCGCAAGTTACTATACATGAACGTGCAGTACTCAAGTTGGGTTCGTAGGTACAGCTTATAAAGGTGAAGTCGAACTGCAGGAAGGGAGAATGAGTGCTTGATGTATCCAATCGTTTGTCCGGTTTTGGCTGTTAAGAAAGATATCTGTTCAGCAACATTAAATGAGTTTGAGTAACGTATACCCAGGTCGCGGATTGAGTTGGCAGTTGAAATACCATGATCATCCGGCTTTATAAAGTCCTCTGGTGCATGACAACCGTGTGCGACGATGGTGGATTTATTGGCTGAGAATTCCATCAGCCAAGTTTGACACCAGGACTCTAATGACATGAAGTCCTGCCGTACATTTCCTAAAGAAGAATTGAGATCGCCAGGAGGAAAAGTGTAGACAAGTTTGATGTCATCGGCGAATAGAAATAGTTCGCCATGCTTGAAAACTTTACATATATCATTTATATACATGAGAAGGAGTAACGGTCCCAGGACGCTTCCTTGAATCACTCCGCTGGTGACTGGTCTGTGCGTTGAGCTGTTACCTCCTAGTTTCACTGTTTGTGTGCGGTCTGCAAGGTATGAATCAAACCAGTCGAGCAATGGGTCACTTATATCGAAAGATGCCATTTTGATCAGAAGGTGCTTATGAGGCACACGATCAAAGCTTTTTGCATGTCCAAAAGTATAATAATAATTGCATTCCGTGAATCAGCAGATTTTGTAACATGATTAAAGAATTCCAGCTGGCACGACATGCAAGGACGTTTGCTGAGGAACCCATGCTGGGAGTGGTTTATAAGATTTTGTGATAATAAGAATTCAACCATGAGACATTTTATTATCCTCTCCAACACTCTAGAACAAGTTGAAGCATGGTTAATGGGACGATAATTGTTGATGTCTTGTCGCGAGCCACCTTTGTAACGGGGCTGAATTATAGAATTTTTCCATTGGAGAGGGAAGGAGCCTAATGATAGAGAAAGTGTATAAATATTAAGCAAAAAGAGAGGAATGTCATCCCTTCCGTATTTGAGAGCAACAGGGTATATACCCTCTGGACCAGGAAGATAAGGTTTGATAGTAGCTAACTGAGAGCGTATTTTTACTGCATCAACAGTAACGTGGCTTAGAAACGTGTTTGTTTTCACAAGGAGAGGCGGAGGCAATAGATTTTCTTCAATGTTGGAGGAAGCAGCGAAATGTGAATTGATGGCCTCGCAGATTGTCACAGGATCATCTACGGTGATTTTGTTCTGTAGTGTAACTATTGAAATAATAGGGTCTCTTGTACAATTTCTGCGCTTCAATAACTGCATCAACTCAGAGCTCTTCTCTTTGCTGTTCAGCGCACGTTTTTCCTCAGTTAAGTGGTGCATTGAAGTTCTATTTTCTGTAATGTCAAACATTTTAAGCATTTGAATAATAAGGGAGAAATTATGTGTTTCTCGGTGTTGTGAATTCAGAATTGAGCTTACATTGCTCTTTTGGAGTGAGGATCCTGCCTTTACCACACACATTACGGCGTTTTGATCTTTCCGGGGCTAAGATATTCATACAAAACCTGAAGTGTTCGCTAAATACTTCGGTTGCTAGGGTCAGAGGTCAGAAAAAAGGTGTTCCAAACCAAGGATCTCAACAGAGTAGCGAGCACCTTCCAGTCGATTAACTTTATTTGGCGATAACATATTGTGTTCGACATTTTTACAGCTTTTAGGTCGAACATGAAGTTGACCACCTTGTGATCACTTCCTGGAAACTGTTATAGGACGGATACTTTAGCAGAAGAGATACCTGTTGTAAAAATGAGATCTAAAGTGTGGTCTAGTCTGATAGGTGCTAAAACGTGTTGGCACCAACCATTTACTTGGACACACGCAAGAAACTCTGCTTGATTTGCGGGGGCTGTGAAAGAGGTCCAAGAAATATTGAGCTTATTGAAATCTCCACCAATTATTTTGTAATGTGTGGGCGATGTTGATACATAATTCAGTCCAGTAATAAGGCTGGTCATGTCGTCATGAGTGGCATAAGTTGGTCTGTAGACGCATCCTAAGAGTAGTTCACAGGATTCAGTTGACACTGATAGCCACAATGAGTCATCAATTCTATCAAGACACGGCTCATCGAGTATGGTCGCAGAATGCTGCTCCCTCAAGTAAGTTAAACATCAACCGCTACGTCCTGTACCGCGATTTTCACGGAACATACGATAACCTATAAAATTTAGTTGTGTGTTTGAAGTCTCAGGGGTACACCAAGCTTCAATGACCAGAATAATGCAAGGACTAAATAAGAAGATGAAATATCTAAAAATATGCTTCTTATTGACTAGTGAGCGCGCACTCAAAAGCAGTAAACTTAGTACATTTTCCTTATTCGACATAATTTTTAGACCTTTAAAAATGCCCAAAACAGAAGGGTCTTTGTGATTCAGAGACTTTGGTGACGTCGTTTGATCAGATACAGTTATCGTGAGCGCATCGATGATTAATGGAATGTCACCTACGTCTGAGTCCATGACAGAAAATTTTGGAAAAATGTCAGTAATGTGTGGTGGGGTAGTGGGGATATGGGAGGTGGACTGGGCAGAGGAGGTTTGAACGGTGTTTGACGCAATAAAAAAGAGTAAGGTTGAAATGGGTTGGTCATATCTACATGCACGTTTTCAGCGAGGGGACCACGGGTTGCATTTAGGTGAGCATTAATATTGTGGGGGCTGTTCGTATCAAAAGGGGCGTTAAGCATGGGATAATCAACTATGGTGGAAATAGTGGGGTTCTGGTTTAGTCTTGCTTTAAAAGGTATATTACGCGAGAGAATGCTATCGTTATGAAGAGGCCGAAGATTAGGGGTTGGTAGCAGATACATCCTTTATTTCCCTGGGTGGGGGTATGGGTTTACATGCGTATTTTTTCACTTGTAATGCGGAGGAGGTAAGCAGGAACGACTCGTAGGATATTGAATTGAGGAGGGTTTATTAAAGCCAGTGCTCCACTGGTGGCCGGTTGTTGGGTTCCTTTTGGATAAGTTTAAAGTTGGAATACCGGCGTGTGTCTGACTGGTAGATGGTCTGAGCCTTACTTTGTCTGATCTAGGTGCCGCGTAGACAGGTTGAGATCTAGACATCCCGTTTGGTTCAATATGGGTGCATTTATTTACATGCTGTTGTTTGGAAGTTGACTCATCGACAGGGGCTGCCATTTCGCCAGGCAGGTTGTTGGAACTGTCAAGATCTACTCTCAAATTAATCAAGTCGGCGAGCATGTTTTCCTCTGTTTTGTCGTTCGTGTTTTCAAGAGGAACACTAGCATGCTCAGGTGTGATGCAACAGGACGAAGCTACACACCCAGCTGGACCCGATTCATTACCGTTGGACATCATCGCACCTTGTTTGGGTGCGTCCTGGGCCAAACGCTTGGAGGTGACAGTGTTGCGCAATAAGCGATTTTGACATTCCCTCTCAAGTGGCGTTCTATCCTGCATAATTCTTATCAGCTTAAGGGAAGTTTTGGACTTGATAATGTTCTGACATTGGATAGACTGTCTCGCAATTGCTTGGCTCTGGAATTTGAACAAAAGCGGGCAGCAAATCTTTTGAGTATTCTTACGGAGGCGGATGCAGGTATATGATGTCGGGTCTATATTAGTAATCCTCGTGAGTAACTTTTTAATGCCATGGAGGTGAAGCTTATCTGGCACATTGAATACGATGGCATTATATGTGCAACGCATCCGTTTTGTGATATCTGTTGTCAGCGTGTTAAGAAACATGCTTGCGCTCTCTACGTTTTCCATCTTGGGACTTTCCGGCACTTTGAAGATGTAAGATAAGAAGATAAGATTCTCCTTTAAAGAATCGAATATAGTATAGCTTGTTTTTAGTTGGGCAAGTTCAGCTTCCAGTTTAGATGCCTTACCAAATAACTCCGTCAATACATTATCTAGGGAGATATAACAGTTCTTAGTTAGAGGGGTACTGGCGGGAACCACCAGTTTATCTTCACCCCATTTAAAGGCAGCATCTTTGAAGGGGCCTTTGTAAGTTTTGGGCCTAGAGAATTTGCCCTTAGGTCGTTCAATACATACTTTAGAGCTAGAACAAGTGGTTTTGACACCAGTCGATCTTGTTTGACGACCGGTTTTGTTCACCATAAATTGTTATATAAGGATATTTTTTAAACAGACGGGAACGTAGATGAAATGTTAGCAAACTGTAAGGTATAAAAGTTGTCAAAATAACAATTATATGAGAAACTTCAAATTAAATATCCACGCAGTAATTACTTGCCATTTTCGAATCGCGCGCGCTTTCTAAAACGTCCGGACACTCAAAATTCCGTACTGGTTAGACGACTCGCAAGATTTGCAAAATTCCGCTGGTCGTGAGCTGTTAATTAAGTTCTGTCCAGATGTCCGCCCATTTATTCGCAAAACCTTGCGCTTTTATGTCTCCTTTCTTCCCGACAACGACGTCTGCACATTTTCCAGGGCCGTTGAAATCAAATAATGGCGAACTTCTTCGGCTTACCTTCTCGTCATCCTCAAATCACCCCTCTTTGGCATGACGTCGACTATTAGGTCAGGAGCCAGTTTTTAAAGTGTAAATTGGTGTAAATACTCTGTTTTCTTGCCGAATTTCGAAGATTAGGAGAACCATCCTTTTAAAAACCTGAGTCTCAAATGCTTTGTCATGAACTGGGATTCTTCTCTTTTATTATGCATCTTTTTCGCTTTGTTTGCATAATTGGTGCGTTGTACTTTTAGTAATTATGCGTATGTGATGTATTTGCGTAACGCCTCACGGTATGCATATTGATTGTGCTCACCTGAGCAGGTTTATCACAAGTCCGTTGAGAAATATAATGTTACTGCTGAGTAGTTTGGCAGATTTGATGATTTTAAAAAAGACAAAATTGCGAAAAATCTGGACGTCGCCTGGATTCGAACCAATAGCAGGAACAGCATGCCCAAACGCGGCAAATGCTCTACCAGCTGAGCCACAAAGCCACTTCATACAAGCAAAATTGAAATTAAAAAAACATGAAATGTTTCAACGTGCATGCATTGCCATTGCCACACGCAATCGACCACAACAGCAGCCATGCCGAATTTCGAAAATGACACGATAAGGTCGTTTTCAATTAACGGCCAGTTAAGACAAACATGTATAAGTCCATGGCGCAGATTTCGGTAATTTCAATTTCTGCACCAGATGCCAGGCTAGTGAAACGGATGTTTTAGTAAATTAATTTCTTTCACCCACGACAGTTGAAGAAATCACGGCCTACGACTAGCATTCAAGGGGAACAGCACCCAGCGGCCTGATACCCGCCAGTATCCCACTCGTTTTCTTGGGCATTGAGATAACTTTTCAAATGATCAAGTTCAGGTTCAAGTTGCACAGGACGAAATAGCTGTTGCCAATCGGACGTCCAGAATATTTGCACAGGAATGCCAGAGAATAGCACCCAGAGCTGCGACTGTCCCACTTGAAGAGGGATTCACGTAGACTTCAGGTTCCGTTTTTCGATTTCAAAGCCCGTATTGATTATCGATTAAGCTATGTGGGTAAGAGAGACAAAGGAAGGAAGAATGGAGGAAAAATAATCGCAAACCACAATGACTGTTTAAATACATGATAATTGGCGTAAGTTTTCTTCACAATACAAGGTACCCCAACCATGATAGACAAGACTGACATGTGGTGGTACACTCACTCTATCCCCTCTTAAATAGGATCACCAGAATAGTACATTTACGCAGGTATGCTGACGTAGACGTATTTGGTCCTCACCTTTCCCTAACAGTGGGATTATTCTATCAACTTGGGAGGCCTTTTCTAGACAACAAGTAAATCAATCAACCCGTTACCCCATAACAAAAACGTGTATAAAAGGGAACTAGTCACCCGCAACTCACATAATAATAATATATATTTCTCAACGCATTTGTGAGAAACACGCTCGGATGTGCGCGATCATGGCAGGTAATTACATGCGGCACACAGCAACAAATGGATATATAACAAGACAAACATAGAATCTGTTGACAAAAGAAGACGTAATCAGAGGGAAAATAGTCATAGTTTACAACGTTCGATTTACATATGAGGAAAGAAGATAGTTCGTCTGTTCCACAAATTTAGTCCAAAAATGAGATGTTACATTAGTTGACCTTTTACAAGGTTATATAAGCGGACCTCCACAGACCCGATTCTACCTCTGTCACAAACCAAGATCCACCGATCATTACCAATTTTACTCTGCACACCTTTCTTGTTTTCACGACGGCACCTCGTTGACGTTTTATCTTTTGATGCCGTATGTAGCGTTTCTGAGATTGAATAAATTTTTTGGGGGTCTTAAATCCTATAATCATTCGAGTTGCGAGTTGTTGCACTATCTCAATGCGCTGTATATCTTTACGTATGTAGGAGCCCGCGCCTGCACGCAGTATTCCAGGTGAGGCCGAACACTGACTGTGTATAGCGGCAGGAATGCTTCCGGTTGCTTGTTAGACAAAACTGGTCTAAGTCTAAACAGCTCACTGCGGGCTTTGTGTGCTGCCGCTGCACATTGGGCTGAAGGCTTGAAGTCGATTTGAGCAATACTCCCGGGTCTCGGGCCTTTTCTACGCATTCAATGGTGAAAGAATCCTGGGTACTGGGTACTACAAGGGGTTCAGAGCTTCCAGTTACCATCTGGCACTTGGCGGCATTCAATGAAAGGTTCCATTTAAGAGACCACTCTGCCACTGCCTTCAGATCTTACGTTAATGCGGCACAATTTGTATACCCTGCTATTTTAGCATCGTCTACGAATACGAAGCACGGGTTGCTAATCCCACTCACTAGATCATTTACGAACAATAGGAACAGGAGAGGACCCTAAAAGGATGCTTGAGGGATGCCACTACGGGCTGTGCCTACCTCAGAGAATCCGCTTCCAACCGTCACTTTAAAAACCCTATTATTCAAGAAATCCTCTACCCAGTCAATCACTAGGTTGGAGATTCCAAACCACCTCATTGATGAGATAACGGTGATTTACTGAATCGAAGGCTTTGCTGAAATCCAAGTAGCAAACTTCGACTTTCCGGCCTTCCACCAATTGTATCGTCACCTCATCCATGAAATAGTTGGCGGCATCCGAAACGAAATAACCTGTCACAGTGGCCGAAGCCAAAGGACACCTCTGCTTTAAACCATCACCCCAAGTGGCTTGCGCTGAACCACTTGCGGTTTCACTCATACCCCACGTATCCGGTGTAAACCCGAAGGAATAAGACCAGTAGTTGTGTGAATGAGGCCTTTGTGTCCAGCCGGCCAATGCTGGTTAACCAATTGAATGGCTAACACGAAAAGGGAACCATTATCTTCCGGGAAATAAACAGTGAGAGAGACTGGACTGACAAGATCTATACTAAGAAGAAAGAAATGTAAAAGGTGATACAAGAAGCATTTCAGTATTCGAGTGCATGCCAAAGCACTCCAGAGAGGATAAAAATGATAGAATAGACTCAAAGTTGAACTACGAAAAGATCAGGCAGACGATTCATCATTCAATACACCAACAAACCTCGAGAAAATAATGAGTAGAAGATTGCAGACAACCAATATTAGTTGTCAAACGACCATGGTCTCGGTCGATGCACCAGTTAACAGAAGTAGAATGGATATGCTGACATGACCTACCTGAGCCAAACTTACTCGTTGTCTCTTCGCCGACGGTGCACTATGAGTACGCTGATGATCAACTAATCCCAAACGGCCGGCGAATTCGCGGCCGCATACATCGCAACGCCATATAGTCATGTCATCACGACCTATGGCACCGACGGTTCCTTTGCTTACCCTGCATTTTCTTTCTCTGCCGCGCGATAACTGCTCGTTGAACTGGCGGACGCCGGTCCGAATTATATTCCTCCAAGCAGTCCGGTCCAATGCTAAGTCTTTCCAACATCCAAGACCAATTTTACAACGTGAAAGACTCACCTGTACAGCATCCTGGTATCTCAGCTTCTAACCACCAGGATTTCTCTTACCTGATCTCAGTTGCAAATACAGCACCTGTTTCGGGATACAGTCATCGCCCATCCGACGGACGTGATCTAGCCAACAAAGCTGATTCGACATCAGCAGGGTTTCCATCCCGTTCATGTCAGCTCGCCGTAGTACCTCAGTGTTCGGAACCATGTCCGACCACCGAATCCCCAAGATGCGTCTTAGAAATTGCAAATGAAAGCGGCTCAGACAGCGCACGCTCCGCTGATACAATGTCCACGTTTCCCTGCCGTACAAAAGTATAGACAGTACCACTGAGCGCTAGACCGAGAGCTTGGTGCTCGGCTTCAGGCCGTATTTCTTTCAAACGCGTCTTTCAAGACGCCTGAAGGCAGTACTAACCTTTGCCACACGAGCTTTTAACTCGCGATCCACGGACAGATCGGTGGACAGATTGCTGCTCAAGCAGCAGAAATCTGTGCAGCTTCTGATAACATGTCCGTTAGCACGGAGTTGAGGTGAAGGTGCAAAGACAACACCTCCTCCCGGAGAAGGCTGAAAGAAAGAAAGTGTCTTACCTGTGTTGATATCCAGTCCAAACTTGGCTGCCGCAGTCGCGAAAGCCGTAGCCAGTCGCTGTAGTTTGTCCTCGCTATGTGCGAACAGCGCGCTGTCATCTGCGAACCGAAGCGTCGAATATTCAGCAGGCGCTCATCCATCCGGTAATCAACCTCAACGCCGTCCTCCCCAGAATCCTGAAAAGCAACTGTTAGAATGGCAGTCAAACGTAAGCTAAATAGGGATGGAGCCAGGACACAACCTTGCTTCACGCCAGTGACAATGTCAAAATCATCGGAGGTAGATCCACACGATTGCACCTTCGCCCTCATGCCCAAATGCAACAATCTTATCAAATTGACGAACTTACCTGGACATCCAAACTTACCAAGCACCGTCCACAGCGCCTCGCGGCTCACGGAATCGAACGCCTTGGTGAAGTCGACGAAGAGGGCATACAGGGGCTGGTTGCGTTCCCGGCACTTCTCTTAAAGCTGTCGAGCAGCGAACACCAGGTCGATCGTACTCCGATTCGCCCGGAATCCGCATTGCTCCTCAGGAACATTGGCCTCTAAGACATCCGAATTCAGCCGGTTCAGAATGATTCCGGCGAGTAACTTGTATGCGCAGCTCAGCAGACTGACACCACGATAACTGTCGGGGCATTGCTCGTTACCCCTATCTTTAGACAAAAGTCCCATCACAGCAGCCTAGAAATCTTGTGGCATCACCTCCTACTCCCAGGTGGAGTAAACCGACTGGAGCAGTGTACGTTCCATCGCCGGCCTGCCATTCTTCAGGATCTCGCCTGGCAATCCATCTTCACCTGCAGCCTTCCCGTTGCGCAGTTGGCCAATCGCTCTATGCAATTCTAATAAATCAGGGGCGAGAGCAAGTGAAAGCTTGATGAACTGCTGCGGCAGGTTGTTCAAGGCCACCCAATCAATGGTAGTAGGACCGTTTAGTAGGCTATCAAAATGTTTGTGTCGGACCTTCAAGATGTCCTCTGGCTGGGTGCACGAACAGCCGGTGTCCATGTCTACCAGTGCTTTAGTGTACTGGATCAATAGACCGAAGATGGCTTTGAGCAAATCGTGGAACTCTTTATGCTGCCGACAATCTGCGAAGCCCTGCATTCGCTCGCCATGCTTCATCCACCAGTTGTTCTTGATTCCGCGAACACGCTCAGCCAGTTGACGGCGGATACTTCCAAACGTCGCCTTCTTCGCTACATTGTCCGGGGCCACTGTGGAGGCAGCAAACGCAGCTTTCTTCTCTCGTACCAGTGGGGCGATAACCGCGTTGTTGTCACCGAACCAGTCCGGAAGTTTTTGGCGTTTGACGCCAATCGCCTCGGTGGCTGCCGTTATGATTTCCCTTCCTGGAAGCCGTGTCGTGCAATGCTAAGAGGGCAGTTTTCAGCAAGATACGTCGAAACTTTGTCCCTAATTAGCCGTTCCAGGTATTTTCCAGCTATACTCGTCAAACTCACTGGTCTGTAAATATTTTGGTTGTCTCACAAGCCTCTATTATGAATAGTCACCACCGTCGCTACGCGCCGCTCATATGAGATTTTTTCCTCTCTTACGGAAGTCGTAATGGAAGTCGCTAACGGCTTAACAATGCTCAGACGGATGCCATCAGCTGCTGCGGACTTCGACGGCTCAAGGGAGCCTAGGACCTTCCCAACCTCTTCCTCAGCAAGAAGTATATTGTTCATTATGCTGTAAGGTTTGGACCCTGTCAAGGTTGGCAGAATCTTGCCCTCGTTTCACCTGTGAACCCTCTGAAAAAATTCATGAAGGAGGTTGGCTTTCTCTGTTTCATCAGTGGCTGGTTAACCCTCTTGTCAACAGGGCTCCTACTTCTTGCCTGCAGGCTCCTTTGGGTTAAATGTAGGAGTAAAAATGCTTCGGAGATGCTTTTAACTTGAGCGCAAGGCTCGATCAAGAAGATATTTTGTCAGGCGTTGGGTCTTGCAGGCTGCATTTCTACAAGCTTTATAGTTTAGCCAGCTACGATGGCTTTCGGTTTTTGTATTCCTTCAAACACTTGTTTCTCTTGAAAAGTGCTCTACGCACCGTTTGTCTCCATCAGGACGGACAATTTTGAGCTCTTTTTGATACTAGGGGTGCAAATTGGTCCACGAGTAGTATAAGCCATTCTTTCCACATATCTTCTAGAGACGCATTTTCCTCCTCAGGAGCCCAAGACAGGCTCCTTGCCACTTCCAAAAGCCGTTCATTATCCATCCGCTTAAGATGGGGAATAAATTTTTTCAGGGGGGCTTTTTTGTTGCGCACACATCGATGCTCAAAACGCAATGGTCACTCGTCCCAAGCGGGGCCTTACTTTCCAAGTTTACGATACCCTGCTCATATCTAGTAACTATTAGAACCAACACGGATAGTGCATGCCTGCACCGGAACCGACTAAGCACCTAAACATGTCGATTTAACGAATTAGAGTGCAACGAGTCCAGGAATACCCGCCCGGGCCGTTTCATGGTCCCAAGAGATGTTCGGGAGGTTGTGGTAGCTTATTGCCATTGAGTTTGCTAAATCATTAACCAGAGCGTTTAAGACATTTAGCGGAAGCTTATCTTCGTCAGTGCCAGCCAATGGTCCCATACAGAAGCTGCAAATATGCAGTCTCTTTTTATCCTCCTGATGGCAGCAGGAAATTACCTGTACGTTCGGGGTGTCTAGTGAGAAGTTGGCCTCCAACTGCTTGTATCAATTGCTTACTAACATTGAAATCCCTCCACCCGCACGCCCATTCGTGAGGTCCTGCATGTAAACGGAAAAGTCCTCTGGAGGGCAGTTCCCCAAAGCTACTTCCGGTTTTAGCCACATTTCAGCCACAGCTATGACATCGAAACCCTTACTACGTTCCTTAAGCTCCCCCACTTGTTGCTAATGCTGCAGGCATTTATATACCAAACATGGAGGTTCTTTCCATGCAGCATTTGCCCGGATAACCTTAATGTGTCAGAACTCGGATCAGGCGGAATATCCGAGAGGACTGCTCGATTTTCTGAGTAGCTCTTCTGTCCAACACTAAAACGTTTGGCTCCGCTCCTTCCTTAAGCATTCCAACTCTTTTGACCACAAAAACCCTACCGCTTTCCTTTGGCTTCTTATCCCTATCCTCCACCATTTTCATCATTATTGGTCGGGTGACATCATCAGCAGCAACCTGATTGTGGCAGATTTCTCAATCCGCCTTCAAGGGATTACATGCTGGGACAACCCATTTCACGTAAGGTTTGCTCTAATTACCAATTTAGTGTTTTTTCCGATCTTGCTCTGCTATCTGAAGCTGCCAGGCTCCCCAGTGTACTGTTGGCTTTCTGGTCCGTCCTACAGTTGGTGCTTACCTTAGCTCCGAACGAGGTGCCTTCATTTTTACTACAGCCAGCCTCGGATCTACCGCTACATACTACTGTCGTAATAGATGCATTCATGGGTGGGATCTTTTTGGATCCAGCATCCCTGTCATCTTCGGGTAACTCAGTTTGTCTGTTACACTGGATTAATCGGGTCACTAGTACGGCCATATTCTCCTCTTGGATCCACGGTCTACCTGAAACACTACCAGCTGTTGTTTTTGGCGGTAACGATGACTTACTGCCATACTCTGAGTCCATTTTGTTGTCCGGAATGAGCTGATATCTACCTTGTGACAGTATACGTACTATTTCAGCCCTTTGGGAGACGTATGAACTCCATAAATATTGGACGCGCCCGGTTTTGGGTTCCGTTAGAGTTACTTAGTCGCCAGCTACCTACTGCACGTATGTGGTTGGTACCGGTGGCTGCAGACGAACCTGCCATCCTGAGAATCTCCATCACACTCCTTCTATCTAGCTCTTTACTGGTTTTTATCTCTCTGATTATTGGCTCTTCATTGTTATGGACGAGAATGTTACGGGATCTCCCCATTACTTTTCCGCCGGCAATGCGCAGTTTCAATGCGTCGTCCACAAGTCCGTCGATCCTCAAACTGAGAGGTGCTACCTCTTCCCTCTGCTTTGCAATTACCTTCTCTATCTCAAACTCTCTCTGCTCGACAGTAACTTTTTAGGTACTTTCTTTTTTATCAGTGCCCCAATGGCTGTTAGAATTCTGCAGTATTCTTGAGAAGGCTTCCGCCAATAAACAGCAGTAAGAGCAGAGCCGCTTCAACTGTTTATGTTGTCTGTACAACTTTACTGCAACCTCGGTCAGTTTGGGACACCGGTTGTGATACCACTTTTCACGGTTATCGCATGGGATACCCTCGGTAACCGGCTTACGAAACCTACAGTCCCAGCAATTAGAACCCAGGTCATCCATGACAAGAATTTTTAATCATGCTGGTTTAAAACTGAAATACAATACAACGGTGCGACATTAAACGAAAGTGAGTTATACAATAATAAAAGCAAAATACTACAACTAAACACCATGCATTCTAGTGAGATACACCAGTGCAGTCCTAAATATACCTAATATGACTAGGAACAAACCCACACTTAAGACACAACCAAAAATTTAAATGGTACTAGACAACCTGTTTAAATAGCATGTTACCAACTATTCATTCACTGGTTTTACTGGTTTCACTTGCTTCTTGCGGAGCAGGAAGAATAAAACCTGTGTAGTATCCCCGCCTCGAGATATTCCAGCAAGAGTCTGTAGTATGGAATTTGTGGTTTCACAACAAATTCTATGTCGGTTTGATCGTTGTTCGTCTGCACCAATCAAGTGAACTGCATGCGCTGATACCGAACACATCAAATTTTTGGAGGCGTTCTTAGGCGACTCACAGTAATATATCTGACCTCTCGAGACCTCTACCTCAACGTGAAGCATGGTCTTCTCATTTGTCACCCGAGTGCCGTCAATTTGCTGATAGCCATTGATCAGTTGACTAACGCAAATTATCTAGGCAATAGCACCAATGTCATACACCTCGAATTCGTTGAAGCGCCTGACCTCGTTTGAACAGTTTGGAGTACAACGCAACTTCATTCGATGGCAAACGAAGTGTCCAGCTAATCGTCCGTACAGGGTGCCCGAAGATTGTGCATACTTCACTTGTGGGCCAAGTTTTAAGGGAATACCGCGAAGTTCACCCCTTGACGCGCTTCTGCTTTTGATGTATATTAGTGATCTCCCTCGGTTAGATTTCTTTCCATTTTTATTATTGACGGCGTTAAAATTTGGCGTTCTGTTAACATCAGCAGCGATTCTGCTGGTCTCAACAGAACCGGCTCGACCTCAGTGCTGGTAAGTATCAAGTTACACATGTTCATAGTTCTCGAAATATCACGCATTAACCTTACGTCAACCGGTTTCAGAGTGTTCTTATCTACAGGGGCTCATAAACTTTTGTTTTGCAGAATATTTCGAGCTTTGTGGAGGTTGAGGCAAATTAAAAAGGCATTACTAATACACTGTGGTTACTCAAACGCACTTTCGACCAGTTTACTCCTTGTTTTCAGATTATGCACGACAGTTTCTCTAATGGAGACTGAAAACAAAGGCTGGTGCGAAAAGATTGACATAACTGAGCATGTAATTTTCAAAGTACCGTCGGCTTAGATTTGAGTTGGCGTTAACCCTCCTGATGGTCGCGTCATCAAATCATCCGTGCCAATTGGTGGTCAACATGAGAAACGGCACCACGCTGAAGGCTTGTCTTCTAGACGGAAAGTCTAACAAAGCAAACATGAATACATATAAAAATTTCCCATCACATGTTTGCAGGCCTTGAAATGCTCTAACTCATCACGCCGTTTCTGTTGTTTCTGCTTCCGTATCAACTTTTGAGACTCGTCATTATCAGCGTTTGTTACTTCAGTTCGAATACTGCACCCTCTCATCCACTTCAGCGCCCGGTTGAGAAACTTGAGATTCTACGCGCAAAAGCACGTAATTCTTGCAGTCCCTGCTTTTCACCTCCACCATCAGTTATTTTACTCAAGGATCCATTGGCTTAACGCGCAACATATCTTTCGAAGAAAGCCTATTAGGGGTTAAGTCCAACGTCACCCGTGAGAGGTAACTGGTCGTTTGGCGACATAACGTCGAAATCCGTCCTACTAGGTATCAACGATAACATTGTGACCACTCAAAATTCATTTTAACTCACCTACTATAGTATAGAGTTAAATTATCAGACGATTGTTCCAAGAGACCTGCGTTACGCTTTGTCAGGGTTATCAAATCAGCCGCTGACCTACTTTCACTGTGTTCATTGCATCAAAAGTTAAAATGGTAGATTGTCGTGTACATTCCCCTGATCTAGCTTGTCTGTTCAATTTTGAAGCTCCTACTAACACCCAAAATGTCTGAGACATTTTCGATAAGTACCCGTTGGTGTTCATTTCCCCCCTTTAAATCTAGTCAACACCACAGGAAATAAGTCCGTGTTCATGGAATGTGCCCTCACCAACTGGACTCCCCTGATCTCAAGAGGGCCAATATGCCACCGCAACATTTTTGGTTGTCCAACGGCCCTTCACTTCGATTTGGCCAGCATAATCCGAGCCGACTTGCGAGGAGGTGAATCAGTGGGAAGTGAAACCACGGAGCGTTTGACAGTCGCCGCAATCTGTGGTTGACAAAACCACATCAGTCTATGAACTTTTAACTGCCACTGCACCGCGTGGAATCCGAAATCGTTGGCGAATTAACGTAGACGCACCAACATTTTTGGCGTGACCGATCGACGCAGTTTGTTTTGACTGCCTCCCTTTGATGTTCCACAGGTACACAAGACAGAAACAAGTCACATTTCACAGGGGACAGGCTTCCAGTGGCGCAAGACTCGCAGCATGTAGCCTGACTGATTGCCACTTAGTGAATGTCAAACGGCTCGCCCCCACTGGAACTTTTTGATAGTTAACACTCATCCGAATCCAAAATTTTTTAAAGCGATTCAATCGGGTGATGGCTTTTAGCTGTTTGTGTCACCTCGAATAACGGTAAGAAATGAGTGCCGGTTGGCGACGTTCAATCATTTATTCCTCTTGATTTCATGAAATAAGCGGAGGCAGTAACTATAGAACCCTACGATTATTCTGTCAGAGATGTTGCTGAGCTTTCTTTAGGTCTTTGGTCCTGTAAACTCAAACTTTCTGATTCTTGGTCCAACTTCAACAAGTCCCCAGTTACTCGGCCACCATTCATTGGTTTAAAATACCTGAAACTTCTGAATATTTCTGCTTAGTAGTTCCTTGATGCACTTAATTTGAAACTGCGCAACTTTCCCCCCATATGTTTCAAAGCTTCTAGTCGTACATATCACAGCTGGATGTTGAGTCCTTCTTGAGATTGCTATGCTTGGCTTGCTTTAGGTTGAGGAGTGGCCCTACGTCTTATTATTTCCTTTAAATATACCGTGTTAGTGATCTTTACTCCTACTCCAGTTACTGCTACCCTTTTCCTTACTGTTATTCAGTCTGAACCATGTAAAATTCCAAGTGCCAGAAATAGACATTTTCTTTTTGTATTTTTTTAGCGACCTAAAATTCTTAACATCTCGTGATCAGCAAACAGTCGTTTTGTTTCGACCCAACCAAGTACCACCTGTCTGGGTGGGATCGATTTCGTTTTATTGTTCACGGTTACTGAGCGGTACCTAGTTGTGCATTTCGTTGTACGAGCACAGTCCTTGTTCAGTTTTCAGAGTGTTTTACATTCAAGATGAGATATTCAGTATGGTTTGACATTTATCCAGTTTGTACCGTATTAAGTTCGGCTTTTATGAGCGCTTTTTTGTTGCCTGTTTTGACAATAAATTATATTATTTGTCGTTGGATATTGAGTAGGGCATTTGTTGGGTCGCCAGATTTCGCAAAACCAGTGTAAATTTGAAACGTTAGCAAACGATCCAGTAATGCTCGAATTACTCGATATTTAGACGCAGCATCTTGTTTTCGAACATGATGGTGAGAAATGGGCTTCTGCCATATAATTTCGGCATTCTTCGAGAATGACGACGTCAGTGGTCATTGATGATTTTTCTAAGGTCTGTTGCAAACTTTTGAGATTGCTGTGCATTGCTTGAGAATAGTGTTGAAGGGCGGCCCTATGTTTCATTATATTCCTTAAAAATAAACGGCATTGACCATTTTTGTTCTTGCACCAGCTACTGTAACCGTTTCCCTTATTGTTATCCCTTTTGAGCCACGTACATTTCTAAACGTCAAAATAAGGCATTCTTCCTCCATATTATTCCTTGAGCAGCTTATAATTCTTACCATCTCTCGATGCATGAACAATCATTTTGCTCCGACCCGACCAATGACCATTTGTTTGGGTGAACTTAATTCCGTTTCATCGTCTCCCCTTACTGAGCGGTGCCTGGTTGTCAAATTTGTTGTACAGGCATATTCTTCATACAATTTCTGAAGATTTTTCACATTCGAGGTGAGATGTTTAATTTTCTTGTACACTGATTCAATTAGTACCATATTAAATCCAGTTTTCACGTGTGCCTTCTCGGTAACCGTTTCGAAGATAGATTATCTTCTTTGCCGTTGAATAATGAGCAAGGCATTTTTGGAACAACAGATTACGCGTAACTCGTGAACTTGGATCGTTAGCGAACGATTCAATAGTCATGGTAATTGGGGCGTTATCGTGGTCTGTTGTGCTTCTCTAGACCAACAGTTTTTACTGGGTGATCCGACACTGCTCTGCCAATCAAGGCCGTGACAGTGCCCCAAAAATTTACACTTCTTTTTGACGAAAATCAGTTGGAAATTCACACCCATGGTGACCTTCCCACTTCTACTAAAGCTACTTTTTTAAATTTTACCAACGACTGGTTTACTGCAAATGTTTTGACTGTTCCTAAGAACTTCCTTAATGATTGGGTCTTACCTGAACCGAGTGTTGTCAAGTATAGCCGCTGTTTGTTTGAGGCCCCTAGGATCAAGCAGGGAATCGGCCCGGGGGTAGCGATGGGGTCGATGGCGGCCCCACCAGAGAAAATGGATGGTGTCCAAATCCGCTGCCGTTTTTCCAGTTCCACTCACTCATGTTTTGGTGGATGTTTCCAGCAAAGAGTTTGATGAACTTATGCAAAAAGGAGTGACGTTAAAGGCAGTTTAGTCAGGTTTGAGTCGTACACTACTCGAGCTCCACAAGAGACACCATAGGCTTGTGGAATCCGAATCCGTCTGAACAGCTTGGATCAGACGCAGTGCTGCGTCAGGGGATAGTGTCACCCTTTCTCTTCGGCAGTGGAACTCTAATGCTTCCCCATTTAAGTCCAGACCCTACCGAGTAGTTAGAGCGGGCTGTCAGGCCGTCGGTTTTTGGGGCCAGTCTTCCACAAATTGAGGTGGGCAGATTGGATGGATCCCCGAATAAATATTTTAATTTTTTGTCAGAAATTACGTGGGAAACGTCGCAGACGAATGGGGCGACCAGAGATCAACCCTTTATAATTTGCTGCATTAGTGTCAAGGTAGGATTAAAGGGGCAACTGAGTAATGAACGCTCTTGCCAACAGAAGTGGGATTTACAGAGGCGATGAGAACTTTCCACCAACAATTTAGCTGTTGACATGATATCATGCAAACAGCATGTGGGGTGGTTTTCACGGGTCTTAAGTTGGTAGCTGGCGATGTCGATGGTCTGCTTAGACTAACCAGTCAGATGAAGGGCTGTTGGACGATGTTGACGCAGCTAGATTAAAACGCAGAACTAAGCTGCCCAACCAATTGATTTAAGCTGTTGAGCTCTTGTCTCACCACTTACGGGAATGATCACCAGACGTTGCTGACAAAACGAGTGAGACCAGGGGTAGATCTGCTGTTGGCAATCTAGTGGATTTTGCAAGGTGAAACGTGTCGGTCAACGCTGGTCAGTATTGTTGAGTGGCCGCTCGCTGAGAAAACATGACGGGTAACTCAACGTCTTCTGGACCGTCGACACACAGGTACTTCAGGTGCAACGTCACAGTAGGTGTGCCTTATGAGAGGGGAACTTGAGGCGCCTGGTGTTGAAGGTCAACCGCAATATATCTGATTGTGTTTGTTTTATCAGTCAATCTTTGGAGCACAGCGAGGAAACTCTAAAGAACTGGAACCGAGCCAAGCAGCAAAGCCTTGTGGGTTACATATATAGTGTGTGATACCCAGTTGTGATCGACACCATCATACATTGGCTCACGGGAACAGGTCGGAACAAGGTCGGGACGGGAAAGCAATATCATTCTTGTGCGGCTTTTCGCCCAATCTGAGCGATGCGTATTTAAAATTCGTTTCGATAAGGCTGGTTTGTTCAGAAGCATCAATGACAACGTAAGCCTTTTTGGATGACAAGCCTATCACTGCGTTGCTCAGTGAACTTAATGCAACTGTGGTCGGTTTGTAGGGACGGCTGTTTCAGGTGATGTTCCGTAATCTACACGGAACTTGTGCAGCACCATGCACTCATATAGCAATTGAGCTGCAATCCTCACATCAGAATCATTCTATCACGGCTGATCCAGTTTATACGGTGAAGCAGCCGTCGCGGATTCTGGCTACGCTGCTCAGAGTCTGAGATAGATGGGTTCACTTGAGGACCTTTCATTTGAGTTTTTAACTGGAAACGATGTAGGGATTCTGATAAGACGAAACATCACTAAAGCACGCTGGGTACTGAAACGAAGATTGGACGGTTGCGGTGAGCCTTTTGCAAGTTAGGTCTACTTTGGCTGGAGTCTCGCAGATCCTTGTCGCACCATGCTCCGTTACGAACACGGTGTAAATCTTGCCAGATTGCGTCAAGTCTGTTAAGCTAATTTGATCCAAAGGATGTCTAAGTAAGATTTTGTTGATGGAAGCACTTTGGAGGACAAAAGAAGTCTTGTGGACAGCAGACAAACAGTGTGGCAAAATCAGCTTAATATTTAAGGGCGATCACTATGAAACAGGCCTATCGTAGGAAAAAGGCGGTTGGGTATCGCTTAACAACAAAAAGATGATTGAAACACTTCTTTGCGACTTAATAAGAAGGTTGATACGAAATCCAAAGGTAATCGCTGGCTACTCGGCTGTGATCCTGGAACATATCAAAAAGGGATACATAAACATGGGTACTACAAGTGCAGCATAGAGATTACATTTGCCACACCATGTTGCGCTTAACCCAAATAAGCTCGGTGGGGTACGGACAGTCTTCCGTTGTACTACTGAGCATTGTGTTGTGTCTCTAAACAAAATCATACCCCGGGGGCTGGGCCTGAATAACAGTTAGTCAGGGGTACTTATACGTTTTCATAGGGATCCGGCAGCAATCTTCTGACATTGAGGGGGGTTCTGCAGGTAAGATTGTCCTGTCGCCACCGGGGTGCGTTGGGTTTCCTTTGGTGTGGGCCAGATTCGTTTGAGGGACTGCCGTATATTTAAGAGCTGAATGTTCGTCCCTTTGAAACAGTCATCGCGATTTTGTGCTAGTTTCGTCTTACAAGAAATAGCTGTGGACAATCGGCAGAGGTTTCTACCGAAGACTGCGGCCTAGGTGATGACGGTCACTGGAAGGCACTTGGGGCCCAATGGTACGTGTCAGAAGACCATTTCAGGTTTCGCACGTCTTTAGCGAAGAAGACATTCACTCATAGGGGCTCGTTGGCCCGTATCGCGTCGAGGTACGACCAGTTAGTGTTTACTGCTCCACTTGTTCTCCGCGGTCGGAAGTTGCTTCACTGTCTACGTGGCGCAACTATCAGATAAGATATACCCCAAGGCGAGATGTACCGAGGATTATGGGAAAAGCGGTCACGTGCGTAGCGACGAAAGTCTCGGTTGTTTTATCACCTAGTAGCAGACCCCATGAGAAGAAGCCAACGTACTTGGAGTGACATATGTTTTCTGATGCCTCCGAGGCAAGCCATGGGGCTGTCGGCTATCTGCCACTTATCTTAGGTAGTAGCAACATCCTTTGCTGCTTCTTGCTAGGAAAATCTCTTGTTTATCCCGAGGTTTGGACGTACATCCGTGGTATTAGCCACCAAACTCATGGGGTCCACTGACCGTCGAGGCGTGCCGGAATTTATTCACGGCGATAACGCGAAATCGGAACTGAGGGGGAAATTACTTGCCTTCGACCAAGACAATAACTGTTGGACTCCGGTGGTTCTTGGCATCGATTGACATTTTACTACTCCCACTGCTAGTCGCTAAGGTGGAAGATGGGAGCGCGTGAGTTGAACAGTTCGGCGGGTCAGACAGGCTGTCGTCAGAAAACAGGTGATGTCGGACGAGGCTCTCTACATTTAGTTGATTGAGGTCGACAGAATTCTGAGTGACGGACCTTTGGTTCCGGTTTACGATGATCCGGATTGTCCCTCGATTATAAGACCAAAATATCTGTTGCTCCTAAAACCAACTCCGGGCCCGCTTTGCACTCATAGTACACTGCGAGAAAGGTACGCGAGAGCGGGGAAGCAGGCTGAACACCTGGTTAGTGTGGCTTAGAAACGCCGAATCAGGGGGTACCTATCCCGTCACCAAGCGTAACTTTAGTGAACGAAGGTTGAACGAGGCTCAAAGGTTGGTAATCTTGTTTCACTGATTGAAAGCTCCCCATCCGCAAGCGTATTGCACAAGGCCGCGGTAAGTAGAGTAGTGAAGGGTGCCGGCAGTCACACTCGCGAGGTGTAGTTGAAAACAAACAGTGGCACAATTAGACAGGACATAAGATCAGACAAATATCCTTACGATCTCATGTACAAAGTTAACTAGGATTTTGGGGAAAGGTTTACACATAGTACGACAGGCAGATCGGGGTTATCTCCAGGTCACCATAATCTGTCCATACGCATAGCCTAGAAAAATCGAGACGAGTTGAAATATACTCGTTGACAGACGCATTGGTACATTGTCCTGTTGTATGGAGTTTATAGCGGACTGCAGAAACGGGTTATCGTCCTTCCCACATGCAATCTAGTGCTATCTAGTGCTGCTCCCCTGGTAATACAGACACACAACTAAGCCTCATGGGATATAAAATATTTCGTAGGGATCGTCTCACAGGACGAGGCGGTGGATGTATCATTTACCTAAAAGAGCAATTTTCCGCAGTTACACTTGACGAGCCTAGTCTTAATAAAATCGAGGACTCGTTGTGGTTGATGTTCTCTATAGGTTCTCGCGACCTACTTATTGGATGTATTTATCGACCGCCTAATGCCACTAACAATGACTTGACTGACATCGTAGAAGTGATAAGTCATGTATTAAACATACCTTGCGAATACAAACTAATAGGTGGTGACTTTAACATGCCAAATATCTCCTGGACCTCATTCACAGCTCCTGCAAAGCAAGCTGATTTTCTTTCATGCATTCAATTGCATGGATGGAACCAACATGTCTTAGCGCCCACCAGACAGAAACATATTTTGGATCGCATATTCAACACAGGTATCAAGTCCGTAGGGATAGCCGTTCAGGAACAATTTCCAGAAAGTGACCATAATATTGTCAAGTGTCAGTTTGACTTCAGTACAGTTATCAAACCCACAGTTGTATTCTACCGTCCGATCAAGTACATCGATTGGAGTACCTTCTCCTCCTTACTAAGATCCTTAAATTGGAATGCGTCCTTTCTTACACCGGACCCAAAAGTAGCAACCGAGAAATCTATCAAACACTTCACTTTTTGTATCGATATTCCGGCCCCCATAGTCAAAACGCGTTGATTCTTATGTGCAAGGTAGAATCCTAACTGCAAAGGAGACTGGCAAACCTAAATCACTTAAGTCGGTGCGCAGAAGAACACTGGACTTCTCCCTAGTAATGCAAATGAGCAGTATATTTGAACATATAGAATAGAGAACGCAACTGCGTTATGCGAACGAAGAAAAGCTTGCGCTTGGCAGTGAGCAAAGGAGCATGAGATTAATGCAACTGATGAGACAGAGAAATTCCATGAGGAACCCTTCTATAAAATTGATCACTCTTAACGATAATGCGGTTGTCCATGACCCAGTTGGAATATGTGAACTCTTCAACTCACATTTTGCTGCTGCATTCAGCATAGAGAGCACAGTATTATCCGTTATTCCATTGAAAACAACAAAAGTTCTGTGCTATATTTCGATTGATGTTAGAAGTATCCGCTTACAGTTAACTACCGTTAAACCCACAATCCACCCTGGACCTGATGGTATCCCACCAATCGTTATCAAGCAAGGAGGTGAGGATGTACTCATCCTCTTACTAAATTTGTTTACGCTATCACTTCTATCCAGCACTTTCCCTCCACAGTGGAAAAAGTCAATCATAATGCCCCGCTACAAAAGTGGTCCAAGACAGGGAATTAGTAACCATCGTCCAATAAACTACACAACAATCTGCTCAAGAATGTTTGAAAGAACAATAAAAGCGCCCATCGTCGAATTCTTAAGGTCACAAAACATCATAAACCTTTCGCAGCACGGTTTTCTTAGTAAGCGCTCTTGCAGACATGTCAGTTGGAATTTTTAAACCATATATCGATATCTGCCGATGCAGGGAATGCGGTCATTATCATACTTCTCGACATGTAAAAGACCTTTGGTCGTGTGCCTCACAAGCGCCTGTTAATCAAAATAGCATCCCTTGGAATGAAAGACCCCTTGTACAGCTGGATTTCTTCATATCTTGAAGGGCGAACCCAAACTGTCCAAATGGGAGAGTACTGCTCAAAGCCAAAACCAGTGACTAGTGGGGTGATTCAAGGAAGCGTTCTGGGACCACTGCTCCTCCTCATGTATATAAATGACGTATGCGATGTTATTTACCATGGCAAACCCTTTCTGTTTGCTGACGATATCAAAATCGTTTACGCATTCCGCCAGCTCAGCAATCTCGCCTCGTGTCTGCAAGATATACGACACGACCTGGCATCTTTGGAGTCGTGGTGCAAAAATGGCTCATGACGTTCTCAGCAAACGAGTCAAACATTACCACTTATGGTTGTCAAATACCCAATGGGTCCGTCTCACTAGACGGTCATCATATTGACGCCGCCACATCCGTTCGAGATTTAGGAATATGGTATTCAAGCTCCTTTAATTTCGCTGAACAAGTGCACTTTCATGTAGCGAAAACTAAAAGAACAATAGGCTGTATCAATAAGACATTCGGTCTACCGGATGCGAGGCTGCCTGTTTACAAACTGTGCGCTCGACCGCAACTTGAGTATTGCACCTTCGTTTACTGCCACCTACGCAACTCCGATAGGATAGTTTTAGAAAATCTTCAACGATCATTTACCAAAAGCTTAATAGGATATTCATCCTCACTCACCTATAGTGAACGTTGTCAACCACTTGGTATTGATCCACTTTGCTTACGAAGGCTAAAGTTGAATCTTACACTTTTGTATAAACTGATACACTCGGACATCATCACCACAGCGTTCGCTGTTCATTTCAAACACAGTTCCTCATATAGTCCAAGAAATAAGGGTTCCACTTTGCCAACCCTGTTAGCTCGCAAAAAGATACGAGCCAACTTCTTTATTGTAAGATATTCCTATATTTGGAATAGACTTCCGGATGAAATCAAAGCTAGTAGCAGCATTCAGCATTTCAAAAAGAGCCTGGACAGCTCCCTTACATAATCAAACATAATATCAATTTTCAAACTTTGTGTATCTTCTGATGACCTTTTTGAATGTGGTCCAGATAACGTTTAGCCGTCAGCAGTATAAACGTATGTACCCGTCTTTACTATCAGGGTCCCATCTAAAACAGCTTGTCTGAAACTGTTTACTGCGTATCCACCGATTACTCACACCCGATTTTGCATTTGATTCATTACGCACTCACGAAACCACATAATTTTACTCACGTGCGTCATCTATATAGAGTTGTATTTAAAACAAAAAGAAAAAAGATTATATCTCACATATACACTTTTCCACATTTTATATATATGCCCATTCGTAATAACCAGTTCGCTTTGGGAATCAATCAGACTTTAATTAATGGTAGCCAATATTGACCGTCAACTTGGCCGGCATACAAAAACTCTCCACAGAAAACTGTAAGAACCTCCATCGTTTACCTTATATAATCTAATTATTACCCCAGTTCATATCGTGCGTTGTCTCCCTGCCTCAAACCCTCCCCATTATCTATTAATAACTGTAACTTGTTGTGAAATACATATTCTACCTTAAACAATGACCCCATAAAACAAACTGATGTCAAAAATACATAATCAACCCACGGAAACCTCTATTCATATCGT
>JTDE01000214.1:224814-252912 GCA_014338405.1 Paragonimus skrjabini miyazakii | reverse complement strand
CGAACAGAAACCCGGCGTCTTCGATCGCGAAACACTTAATCGCAACAGGTCATGTGGTTGACCTTGTCACTTCGTTCATTGTCCTATTGCGCAACCGCAACCCTGTGTTGTTGGCGTTCTCCGAGGCATTATTGATCAAGCGTCACGCACCGGTCCTTTGTTGGCAAAGGGTGCTGACGCAATCAATTTCGTTACCGTGGAAGTGAACCCTGATTACTCCTATGTTGATGTTCGTTCTTTTCACTTTGTCGCCATGCGCTTAACCTATATAACTGAATATTTTATGTATTCGACTGATGAGAATAAACGAAATGCTTGCATCTCGCAAGGTATGTCTTCTTGCCGTCTTAATGAACTGGATAAAGGGAACTCAATGTTTCAGATAAAATAAGTCAGAGTGCTATTTTGAGTCAGCTAACTGACAAGAGTCATCAGGTCCACAAAGGCCGATCACTCACTGTCTTCTATGGAGTCCCATAGAATTAACCAACATTCTCTTACAAGTAACCTTTAGTCCTTTCCAAGGCCTTTGCCGTTTGATTACGTAGTACAGCCTTGTGTGAGCTGAAAATTTCGTACAATCATTCCACCTGCCTTAGCTATTTATTGGCTCATGTGATCAATATGTAATCAACCAACACTCTATTGGTTTTGAAAAACAGAAGAAGTGAGACTACAGTGCAAAATTTGATAAGTATCAAGCTTTGCAGGTAATCGTTTTATTTCGGTGCTTCATATCTACTACCATCTAATGATGCTTCTACCGAAAACACATGTTTGGTATGTATCGTGTTCTGTGACTCGTGCGAACTGACCACAAACGCCAGGTGCAGTTCAGCAATGTCTAAGAACTCTCCCACGAAGTCTTACTGCAGATTCGATAAGCTACCCAATGGTAATTATCCAGAAGACAATAAAAAGCGCAGTACTCTATATATTGCCCCAATTGAAGAACAAGAAAGTGTACAGCCAGTCAGTCGGCAATCAGACAGCGTCCCACGTATGGCGCGCGGAACGGAAAAGTGAAGAAGTTCTACGCTAGCGGAAATAGGGCAGAAAATTGGGCTGAACAAATATGTCTCATCAGGAAGTGTCAAATTGTGCAACAAACTACCAACAAAAACATGCCAGTCTAAGAGGTCGCTACACAGCTTTTTCCCAGAAGGCTACTAGGGTGAACAGGAGCCTTCGTTACACAGTATAGACATGCAACAATAAGGTAACCGAAATAGAATGTCCACTGCAACGTAAATGTAGACGAGTTGAGCCGACATGTCCTTCAAGTCCATCTTGACGGTGTTACGCGACCCAAGAAGGACTAGCAGTAAAGCCTCTTGCCAAGAAGGGCTCGATTGCACACTGAGGACTGCTTTTAACTGATGATGAAACGTTCCACCATCCCGTTGGATTCTGGATGACGGGCAGTAGTGCATATTTGTTTGTACCCAAGGGTATCAAGGAGATCTGTGAAAGATCCTTCAAAATGCGAACCACGATCAGTAGTCACCGAAGTGGGACAACCAAAATGGGCTACCCAACGTTCCGAAAAGACGCGAGCCACCGTTTTGGAAGCGCAATCGGGAAGTGGGATTGCCTTTGGTCACCTAGTAAAACGGGCGACACGAGTCAGGGGAAAAGTAAAACCGTTAGAAGTTGGTAGCGGTCCGACGAGATCGACGCGCACATGATGAAGACGTGCGTCTGGCCCCGAGAAGTCACCGATGAGGCTCTTGGTATACTTATAAACATTAGAACGTTGACATTCCCAAGTTCGGGTGTTGTGATTCACTTTAGGCCGTAAAAAGCGTTCCGTGATGAGCTTCACTGAAACACTTATGCCAGGGTGTCATTGGTCATCCAGTGCGCTGAAAACTGCATGACGAAACGATAAGAGCACTACAAGCCTATGTACACTTTGTGGAACATTGCACAAGATGGTGCCCTCAGAAGAAGTCAAGGGAACAGGCTGTACTTTGAGTGAGCTACGTTGCCGGAGTTGCTGTATTCCGGGGTCGACTGTTTGCGCAGCGGCCAAAGCAGCCAACTCAGAAGGAATAGGCGTAGAATAGCTTATCTGGTATACTTGTGAAAAAATATCCGCGACAGGACTGAGGACACCTGGGACATGCCGTATATCTGTCGTGCACTGAGAAATATGATCGAGGTGCCTGGTTTCCCCGGAGGAATGTCTGTCGGACGGTGAATTCAACGAATATGCCAATGGTTTAGGGTCAGTGTAGACCACGAACTGTCGCCCTCCAACACGATGCCGAAAATAGCGCATTGCAAGTTGGATAGCTTGCACTACCCGCTCGAAAGTACTGTATCAAGTCTCCGCGGGTTGCAACCGTTTGTAGAAGAATGCAAGGGGTTGCCAAATACGTCCAACGTACTGTTGTAGTACTGCGCCAACGGCTGTATGGGAAGCGTCGGTTACAATCGACAACTGAGCACTGAGGTCAGGATGAGCTAGCAGGGCTATTATGGAAATAGCCCCTTTAAGCTACTTAAAGGCTGTACGCGCTGAATCAGTAAATGACAGTTTGCGATCGCTTCCACCGAGGAGATCGGTAATCGGCTGCATAATATGCGCGCAGCGAGGAATTAATCGACGAGAATGGTTTACCAGGCCACAAAACCTGTGAAGTTGCTTAAAAGAAGGTTCAGGATAGTCCTGGATAACCTGAACTTTGTAAGGTAGGGCAGCAGTCTTATTGGCTGAAACCTGGCGATCTAGATACTCCATGATTGACTTGCCTAGGTGGCATTTCCTCGGGTTGACTGTAATACCATACCTGGTCAGTCGTTCAAACAAACTACGCAGATGCGAAAGGTGCATCTCCTCAGAAGTGCTAGCGACTAGGATGCCGTCGAGGTATGAATAAACAAAATCCAAACCACCGATGAATTCGTGCATAGAACGCTAAAAATTCTGGGCGACATTGATCAATCAAAATGGCATTCGCAAGAACTCGAAAAGACCAAATATAATGGTCACAACGGTCTCGGGTAAGTCTTCCGCCGCCACTGGAATTTGGTGATAAGCGCGGACTAAATCAATTTTCCTAAAGATATTTTTGTCTGCGAGGCAGGTCGTAAGAACCTGTCTGTGTGGAATGGGATACTTGTCAGGGGCTGCTACTCTACTGAGACTGCGGTAGGCACCACAAGGACGTCAGTCTCCTGACGTCTTGGAAACCAGATGCAGTGGTGAGTCCCAAGAACTGTCGGAAGGGCGAATGAACCCGAGTTTGAGCATGTACTTGAACGTTAATTCCAGTCGACCCGCAGAATTCAAAGCAGTGTCGGACTGGTTGGAGGGCTTACCCAGTAGTAACGGCTGAAACTCTGTTATTCCATGGAATATAGCCTACGGTAATGAAGATGACACGGATTCTTTATGCGTCCACGAGTAAAGCTACTATATCCACGCCAACACACTGACTCTGGTGTTTGGTTTGTAGTGAATTTAACTTCACAACGTAATGTGAACAGGTACGGTGGTACTAGTAAGGCAGTTCTCACGTCAAAGGAGGTTTAGAATTTTGGAGACGTTGAAGGTGAGCTCACTATGAATTACTATCAATACACCAGCCGTAGTGTGTATATTGTAATGATTTCGCCATTTCGTCAGGAGCCCAGAATTTCGTTTTCACCGCCTTAATTGCAGATGCCCCTTCATCAACTTAATTCAATTGTGAAACATACTCGGAATTGGTTTTTTTGGTATCACATTGAATATCTTTATCCTCAAGTAAAAAGTAATTTATTTGGGTTGAAGGTCTGTAGTGCAGCAAAAACCATTAAATAAGTGGAGTATTTGGCGCACACAAGCACCAAAGTTGTTCAATAATGTTTTACGGGAGAGTCGAAGTTGAATGCCACAATGAAAAAGAACTCCAATGCATTTTACACCATGTTCGTTCACGATGCACAGTCACTACGGTGCATAGCTGCGACTTTGTCATCCGTCAGGTTTCGCCCTTACATCTCACGCCAAAGTCGCAAAGGCACGTACACCGGATAGATAAATCAACCATAACGCTGGCTAGGGAATGTAATGACCAACGATCTTATGGCTTCTCCAAAATTCCCAGCTGCAACCGAGTTTTTTTGCTTGTCAATTCTGTGCGCATGATTCTGCGTACGTCTGCCATAGAAAGCCTGATATAAACTCAACGCCACTTTCTTCAATCATACAACTAGCTACACGCAGCAAACGTTCGCTCTTCTTTTGATGGTCCCATTCTTCAAGGTCGTTTAACCTGAACCTCTTCAAACGTTACTTAACACACTTGAAGGTTATGTGCAATTATTGCTTGACACGCTTTTCAGCGCTACCGACTGCGCTGGGATCCACTTCGCGTTCTCTTTTTTTCTTCTCTCCTGAGTGCCACTGTTGGTCCCACATTACGATAGAACGTATTATCCCAGTAAACACGTGGTCGACTCGGCCAAGCTGGCCAAGAGTAGGCCAGGTGTTGGCCTGTCTTTTCTACTTCATTGACCAACCAAAAATTAGAAACTCCGGTGAATGGCATATTATCATAGGACTACTTTTGTGGTTGGATAATGATTGTGAATAATCTAAGAATGGTATTTTTCCTTGCGATAGATAGATATCTGACTGCAGAATAGGTGGTTGTCCTCTGAGGGTAAGTTTTGTTCATCCAGACTAGTTCGATAGCCCTGGGTCACTTGATTGTCACGTGCCTCTAGTTTGGTCGCTTTTCACATTTTTGTGTCATTTTACGGATAATCTTAGATAATAATATATCATGTCACTCTGAATGTTTGCGTGATATAACTTCTTTTATTATTCAGTGAAGACATGCTAAAGACTGATATGAAGACTGATTTTCACCTAAGTGTTCGAATTTGTGATCTTCATATTCCATGAAGCCATTCGGTTGATAAACGTTTGATGCACCATGAGTTCCGGGCGAAGGTTGTCGTACCACGATTTATCGCCGAATACACCGGGAACGTCCACGACTTGGCATCAGAACTGTTGATGTTTCCTCCATTACTATCCCTGCCACCTTGGAGAATGAAATTGTTTCATTAGGGAAACTTGGTAGTCCTTTATTTTGTTACGTTTATTTTAAAATGAAGAAGACGAAGACGACCAGGTAGTGAAGGACATGTGTCCAATCCCATCTGTTGAGGAGATACGCGATACGCACGGTTCATGTGAGTTCTGTGGATAATATATTCAATTGTTATAGTGAAAACTACGATAACGGCCTCCTATATTCCTGAAGCATTGAGAATATTCTCCATTCAAGTTAAGTTCCTCACGGCCGCTGATCTAAAGCTGCTTATCACATTATTGATGCCGCTCGTTCCTGAGATGCTTTTCAAGTTGCCTCTTCAAGAGGGACAGGCGCAGCTCTGGGTGCTGTTCTCTGGCATTCCGGTGCAAATGTTCTAAACGCTTGATTGACAACAGCCATTTCGTTCTGCTCAAATTGAACTTAAACGTGAACTTTAGATCCGAGAACTGTGCGCAACACCCAAAGAACGTGATCAGGGAGGTAAAGGTGCATCTCATATTTTGACATAGAGAAGCCATGTTTGTTACAAGTCTTGTTAATTCGTGTTGTGTTCATACGTGGGCTTATTCCCTCTTGGAAAATAATCTTTTATGGAATTTTAGTGTTACTTCTTTGATTTTCTCCACTGTTCATTTTTTAATGCGCTGTTGCTCCCTGATTATTTTTTGTGGTTTTTGTTTTTCAGGCTTCTTTCAATTCACATTACGCGTACAGCATTCTGGATTTGAGAATACCTTCAGCTTTAACGGGAATGGCTGCTAATTGCTCATACTTATTGGGCTCTATCAATTTTCTATATGAAATATACAAGTTTTTTGTTTTATTTGCGGTACTTATCGTTTTGCTGCTAATTTCTGCGTGTTCAGAGGTCACGCACAACATGTTTGCCTTATTACGTCCGTCGTGGGATCAATTTAGAGAGTTATTCGATGCGTCCTTTGTCCATCTCCATATCGGTCCGCGTTAGGTCATTTAAAGTAGTTCGAAGTAAACGCTTCATTAGAAAAATGATCCTGTTAAATTGGCTTGACAGTTTGTTGCCAGATAAGATCGATCGCTGAACAGAGAAGTCTGTGAAATTTACGCAATAGTGTCAGTAGTTTATAAGCGTTGGATAATGTGTAGTGAGATCGCCTTTGACGTCCCCAAAATCCTAATCTCCCCACGGCGTGAGAGTTTCCTTGCCAGTACCACCGCCCTAGTCCACATTACCTTATGAATGTAAATTTACTACAAACCACCAACATCAAGGTTAGTGTGTTGGCGTGGGTATCACAGTTTTACTTGTAAGTATATTAGGAATCTGCACCATCTCTACCATTGTAGGCTACATTTACTAGGATAACAGTGTTTTAGCTACCACCGTTGGGAACACCGCCCAACCGAACGGACACTGGTTTGAATCCTGGAGGTCAACTGGGATTTCCGTTGACATTCGTCCTCTCTGGCGGCTGTCGTGCGGTTGTGCTCGAGGTTCTATCACGTCCAGCTCCCTAGCGCTCTTATTCGTTGCGTTGAAGTCCGCTTGTGTACGGTGAGTAAATAAATAAATAAGGTTTGCTTGCAGATTCACCGTCTTCTCACTGTGACTTCCGATCTGTGTTAATATAAGGCTGGGGAAACCTAGGGTGTACGAACCCTGGAGCTGGCATCACGAAAAATGTAAGATTCGAACTGTTTCATTCGCTAAAGCGAATAACCATGAATGTAAGTAAGGTACCGTTGGCACAATTGGCCCACTTGGACCCCACTCCAGCCTACTGGATTCCAACCCTGGCCAGAGTCGGACCGGCTCTGGATTTTGTTGCACGCCTACTCGGATCCGACTCCTTGTCAGAGTCGACGTGTTTTATGGGATTCAGTTCAGTTCAGTTCAGAGGACGTGGCGGCTATTATCCTTGTAGTCCAGTTTCTTGCGTTGGTAGGCGACAGCTTCCCGCGCTTCGATTGAGGGATATTTCTAAACATTACCGAAAGCATACGTTTTGGTTCCAAACCGTACTACATTCTTTTAGTTCGATGTCTGTTAGAACTACATCTCGACCACTCTTCAGGAAAAGCGTTTTAGATGTTTCTTGGACGAGGGTCAAGGGCATACCTACTTGTCTACTACAAGGGCTTTGAAGAATGGAAACATCGAAAATCTAGTTATAAACACTATATTTCCGGTGTTTAATGGGTGGTATTTGAGCGCAGTTTCGCTCCAGTCTGTCTGCTGGTTGGAGAGGAGATTAAACTTGTGCACGAATGCAATTTGGTCACGTACTGCAGCCACCATGATCACTAGGTAGTCATACAAGTGGCAAATAACAAAGTTAAAGTCTTCTAATTAGTAGCTGCTGCTGCGGCAGCTGATTAGCTGTTATTAACTGTAAAGGGTTGAACGGTTTTGAATGAAACTGACAAACGTTTTTCAAACATCGGTCAGCCCTTTGTGATTTCTGCGGCGGCAATTTGAATGAGGTGGTAGCATGTAGAGGATGGAAGCCAAGGCAATGAACACCACTGGAAACAACGAGAATGTTTCGTGTGAACGCTGCGGTTTTTGTTCGTATATGTAGTATATATCGTTGTTGATCCATTCACTCTTGTCTGATCTCGCTCGAAGCAGTAATTTTAACAGTGCCAATCCTGCTGATCGATCAGTTACTTATTCCGTATTTGCTATGATGGTTTTTCGTTTAAACAGATTTACGTGTTCCGAATTTGTTAATTCAAAATATGTTTTCATAGATATCAGATTGTGACGTTTTGACACAAATAATCACTGGGATAAATATATGGTGTGTAAGCCATTTTTATGCGCCCAAGCCCTGTCTGATAAGCAAAATGAATTTTACATGAACTACTCATAAGTAGTCACATTATAAAAACAAAACATGTGAAGTTCATTCAATAGGATAGGGGAGAGAAGTCTGCCTTAATGAAAGCCACTCTCTTTGAGAAGAACACAGTATTTTGACAGCTCAGCACAACTGATTTTTCAATATAAAACTGAAAGTGCAATGAACTACAAAAAGTCATCGTGATGCTAGTTCCGAGGTTCGTACGCCCAATGTTTCCCCAGCCTTATATTAACACAGATCGGAAGTCACCGTGAGAAGACGGTGGATCTACAAACAAACTTTATTTATTTATTTACTCACCGTTCGCAAACGGGCTTCAACGCAACGATTAAGGGCACTAGAGAGCTGGATGTGAGAGAACCTCGAGCACAACCGCACGACAGCCGCCAGAGAGGACGAATGTCAACGGAAATTCCAGTTGACCTCCAGGATTCAAACCAGTGTCCGTTCGGTTGGGCGGCGTTCCCAACGGTGGTAGCTAAAACACTGTTATCCTAGTAAATGTAGCCTACAATGGTAGAGATGATGCAGATTCCTAATATACTTACAAGTAAAACTGTGATACCCACGCCAACACACTAACTTTGATGTTAGTGGTTTGTAGTAAATTTACATTCATAAGGTAATGTGGACTAGGGCGGTGGTACTGGCAAGGAAACTCTCACGCTGCGGGGAGATTAGGATTTCGTGGACGTCGAAGGTGATCTCACTGCAAAGTATACGAATTCTACTTCGCTGCAGTAACTGCCGTAATATTTGAAATAAAATGTGAAGTTTAGGAGAATGAACACCTAGGGAGGTAATTCTCAACGATAAGGTGTGGACATATAAACTGTAGTTAGAGAAAACAATAAGCTGCATTTTCTTCTGAGTTGAAGTTGGTGTTACCAACAGTTTGGTCACTTTCAACGTTGCGCATGACACTTGATCCATTTACAAGTTTGGCGCTCGTATAAGCGACAAACCAATTGTATTAAATTACCACTACCCAAGCGATACTCATAGGGCTAATGATTCAGTGGATAAAAGCGTCGGATAGTAGGACTAGAGGTTACCGGTTCTAGTATTTAAAATATCTCTGTCCGACGGAGTGTCCGTTTGAGTCGATTGTCTAACCCACTTCTGTCATACAGAATTAATGAGTATCTGTTTTCTCACTGTTTAATTAGTGTACCAAACATAATTGCTGTTAATATGACGTTCGTTTTGTCTCAGACCAGGAGGTACTTATCAGTGTACACACATCAGGTTCGTGTTCTTATTCCACGTGACCAGACTGACATGTGGTTCTGAACTGCAAGTCTTCTCTCAAAATTATTGTGTATCAGGCTTGAGGGAAGTCATATCTCAGGTCTGCACGTCCATACGTACACCCTACAGACAAACATGATACATGCTTTAAAAGTGACCGCAGGGGATTGGATATATATACCAATAATTCAACGATAAGACGATTAAACGTTGATATACACCGACTGCATTCAGTCGATATTAGTAAATCAGTCATTAATCCGAACAACATCATTACCGATGATCAAAACATGAACGGAAAACAGCTGACACAAAATCCCATGGGTCCTGGTAAGCAATCAGCAAATGAAACTGGAAACTCATTCGGGTTTAATATTCATCATGACTGTCCTCTAACTTTTCACTAGAGTGAATTTTGATCAGGTCCCATTCTTCGCCCTAATTCCATTTACAGACCACCAGATATGGTCACTTACGAGAAGAAACCTATAAGCAGGATGGTGTTCAGCCGTGGACAGGCGGTGTTTTCAGTTTTCGAACCGCGTGGCATAAAGGAGAAAGTGGTGGCCGAATATCACAGTTGTGGAAAGCCAAGTAGCGCGACTTCGTCACACCGATGTAAATGGAGAACCAAACGATGCCATACTAGATGGTAGTAGGCAAGTGTGTGTAGAGTACCTCGATGAATGTTCGAAATGTTGTGGTTCGATTCCAAAGAGAGTGAACATGAAGCGGAGAATTGGACAGAAAAGTTTGAAGACTTCATGAAGAGAAGCGCCAGCACTTTTGTTGTTTTCCGTGACTGACGCCGCCATCAGTTTTTGCAGTTTCAGACACAGCTCCCTTATTTATGTTTAATATTCTTGGATAGGGAAGCCATAACGCAGTGCTCACTGAGCGACATTTTTTACGACAAAATCTACAGTTACTCCGGTGCAACAGTACACAAAAGAACGAGAATGTGACAGGGTTTCGGCCAGACAATTTGTTGTGGCGGTGATTGCAAAATTGAGTGTGATAGAACAGTATGAAGTTAGCAAAAGAAAAAATAGGTTCACTTCAAACAGTTCACTTACTTTGTAGTAGTTGTCACGCATAGCAAGAGACTACTCAACTTGGGGGCAAACGAAGTGCCCTGAAAAGAATAACTTAACTTATTATTTTTCCCCAGAGTGCACGCGATCCCGTCGGATCTTAAAACTCACCACCTGCAGTGCATTGTGAAACATAAAAGAGTCCACTTCATTATGTTTCACGACACTCATACAGTGAAGTCTAGACTCGATTAAGCTGTTTCCGTCAAAACTCCTCGTACGCAGTTCGATGGACAAATCAAAGTGAAGAATAATGTTTTCCACTTTCGAAAATGGAAAGACTCCTAAATACGACTGCAGTAAATGACGTGAATGAAAATAGTAAGCGCGAAAGGAAATGCAACGAAAATCCTCGATTCTGAATGCCAAAGAAATTTCGATGCTGATTGTTAGATTGCATGTTATCCAACTTTATGAATTTGTTCGGTCCAAACTTGATCCGTTTGTTCGCGTGTGCCGAATCGTACCGAATATCATGGGCTCCGACTAACTTGCTTTCAGCGTTGAGTTGAATATATTTGAGAGTAACGCACACTGGCCAATAGATGCTTCTGTTAGATCGGCAGCATTGATGGCTAAAAATTATCACGTTTAACGAGAGATATTGTTTGATTCTGTGGGACCTTTCACACTATTGCACATCTTGGTTTAGATTTACGATTAGACTGATTAGATTACGCAAAAAGTAGTCCTGTCTGAGAAGAGTAGTAATCCGCGAGTGCACACGGAGATGAGACAAATGTAATGACTAAAATAATATTTTTGCTAGTCGTATTCCATTGTTTCAAATATGCCCATTACGATAATGAGAATAAATACATATAGGCGAACATATGTTCTCGATAATTCATCTTCGGGTCGGTACAATTATATAAGGAGTTGATAGAGTTAGATCGAAATATCGATCAGGCTTATTACAGAGAAACCAGTTCAAAGTGGTACATCGCGTGCTAGGCAACCCATCAAAAGTGGTCCGAATCAGAACACTTTGTACTGCCGAGGCCATTGGAATCAGGCTGTTTGACCCGGTATTATGTCATCAAGAACGGTTTGTTCAAGCACTACACCTACCGTGGCCACAAATCCACCGGATCGATGGTCAACCTGCGCGGTCAAACCAATGGACAAGCGTGACGTAACCGACTAATCAAGCCATCGCTAATTGACTGACCAGTGACCTAGTTTCTCTGTAATAAATCTGATCGATATCTCGATCTAACTCTATTAACTCCTTATATAATTGTACTGGCCTGAAAATGAATTATCGAAAACATATGTTTGCCTATATGTCTTTATTCTCATAGTCGTATTCCACTGTACATTTTTGAAAGTTTTGGTTCATCTATCTATTTTTATTTGGTCCAGTCATTGAATTGTAATATCCGTTCCAGGGCTAAAAGGACAACTCACTCCGCACCTTGCAAGCTTAACATGTTTCTCTGTACGCTCTATTTTCCCTGGTCGATACAAATGTATAGGGGTCAACGCACTGAGTCTTGATTTCCATTGTTTCTCGGTTTTTGACAGTTCTCACTGTCAAAAACCGAGGACCATGGACTGTTCCAACACGGATGACAGATTGCCGAACCTGTCGCAGGCAAAAGGCTATACGAAAGTTTATCAGTTATCAAATGTTTGACAGGTTGTGTTTGACGATCGATTGAATTATTTACTGACAGATAGTAGGTCCGTTAAAAGAAATCGTTAACTAGTTCGACCATCTTAACGGAAATTATTGCATGAGATTTTGCGCAAAGAGCATTTGAATACGCTATGTGGTCGATTGGATTTATGATAAGTCAGGTTATACTGCGACCCCAGCATCTACGAGTTTCTTCAGCATTGTTCCCAGACTGACATCAAGTTGAAAACTAAGAAGTTTGGAGTTTTTGGAGACAAACGAATGCATGCTAATCTTATACGAAATATGTTCAACCTGGAAAATATAACAGCGACCAGATAACTATCTGTTCTGCATGACGTGATTAGATTCGGTCGAAAAAACTGGTTAGGCATTTACTTGAACCGCCATTTTTCGCCTCTGTTGATTTATATTAGGAAGTCATTTGAAAATGAATTTATAAAGGTGAAAAACAGCTTTGAAGTGAAGAACTATAGAAGTTACTTAAGAAAATGAGCAAGTTGATCACCCATATAGTTTGACCCATCTTCTTTGCTCGAGGTGCATTACGACAGACGTTAGTATACGTTCGGCATAGCACTGAGTTAGTAAGAAAAGTCACTTGATATTCCGAGTCGGACATTGATGAATGCAGTACGGCAGTATCTGCGAATCGAAGAAGAAAATCCTGGCATCGGTCTATACACTAGGACATTTCAATGTTTGCGTATTCAACGAAAAAATACGCTATCCACAGATCACAGGCTACTGGTGTTTGTTGGACAAAAGTCTCCACAAATGGCCTCATGGTATCTGATGCGAATGCCCAAAGTACTGACAATTACCACTTTATAAGGGTTTAGCAACCGTAGTCAGAGTATTTTCTAGATATCATTTCTGAAGAACTGCCGTAGCTCAACCTGACTCTATGGTCGTGCCTTTTGGTCAACATATCTCCGCTAAGCAGAACCGTATACAACAAATAAGACGCTATACAACGAAAGCAGAAAGCGTTATTCTACTTCAGAAAGTATTTCTAGACATCTGTACTGAACTGGGGTTCCTGCAGATGGGGCTAACGTTTTCTCCAACTCCCAAAGAAGAAACCTTTAGAGAATAAGAGACTGTAGAGGTGACAGCTTGTGGGAATTATTTTACTGTTTTATATCAAGCTTAAACGAATTCGTAGGTTAGACCATGTAGCGAAATCACTTTCAGAAACTGTACAGTGGCTCGAACGGCCTCCTTACCTCATAAACTTTTACATTCATTTATGATCTTGTGGTAGACTGAATTCCGGCAAGTGGTACAGTTATCTATATTGATCTAAGGGTTCAAGTGAGTTTGAAAAACGGTCAAATCAACTTGCAAATGAGTTTAACTTTGAAGTTCATCATGAGCCGTTCTTATAGTAGAACATATGATCCAAGTCCATCGAACTTGAGTACTTCGTGAGCTCAAGCAGTTAGACAAATTAGTAGCAGAAGTGAAAAACAGCAGGCTACACGATTTATTGCCTACTGCTACTGACCTCACTTTACTTTGTGACCTAATAAATAGTATTATTGAAGACTAGAATTTCAAAGTAAATCTGACGGTTTGCTTTGATAAGCAACGACATACGGGCTTCTGTATAAATCCTTGAGTAGAAAGTGAAGCAAATTCGTGGCTCGTTGCGTACTAGGTATGTTTCGGGAAGGGGCTGGTGAAGTAATGCAGTCCGTCAAGGAATCGTGGAGGCTGACTTTACCGACAATATCAGCCTGGTTTCTCGTCTCGTTGATAGCAAAAACGGACTTGACACTTGAGATCTCAGTCCTGTGATTTGGGACGTTTCATTTGGAGACATTCACCCTTACACGTCTATTTTAGCAGCATATCGCTATCTTAAGCTGGTTACTCGAAGTTGCTGACCACACTCCAGCTGAGTGAAGTGTGAATCTATAAAGCGTGTTTTAACGCTTAATTTACCTTCTGAAAAAAGTTATCTAAACTGGATCAATTACACAAGCATTTTTGACATGTCAAGGGAGGTCGTAGTTTTACCCACAGGTTGCATCGGCCGTTGAATCATCGGAGCACATATCCAAGCTTAGCTTGAATCACCCTCTCTGAAGTCAGTCAGTGAAGTCGCAAAATTAAGCAGGTCATCCTAACTGTGAGCAACACGCCTTAATGTTTGAGTATATCTAGTCTGGAACGTCATGCTTGAATCTGTTGCGTCACTGTCATCAACATTTGACTTTATGCGGAGAATTGATGATTACATTTTCAATTGTATTCCCAATCTCCAGGCAGCACGACCATCTGGACAGGTTCTAATATCCGCAGCTGCAAACTATGATCTGTTAGAGTCTGACTGCTTCAGACTTGAGAATCCGTGTCTGAATTACACGGTTCTTTCTAGAGTAGCCCCACATACATGGTCCTCCTGAACGATGTGAGCTTTATGTACAACCTAAGTTTAGTGGTTCCTCAACACGCTTGTCATTAGAGAGGATGGGACTTCCCTGTCTAACAGCCGCCTCCATACAAAGGCTACCAGTTTAACTGAAGTTGTATATGGTAATCGGTGTTTGGTGCATGGAATGCCAGCCTTCTGTTCATACTTCACCCACATTTCTTGATGTCCTGTATCACTGAAATGCAGTTAGTAAATTGACACCGGTTGTAAGCAGTTCAGGCATGATACTGCAGTAGAAAAGCAAGAAGCGAAGTGGCGTTCGACTGAACCAGCCTGATGCACAAACTACTGCATATACGTGAAAACAGATACACAAAACTAGACAACGGCGACGTCTTCAGCTCATCAACCATCGTCTCCCCAGCCAGGAATATTCATGTTAGCATACTCCCAGCCGGGTTTTTTTAAAATGATAACTACCAGACAGAGCAAAGACTGCGATACAAACTTTCCAACAACCGGGTCAAAAATGTTACAGATATGTTTATCTCCATTCGTTAAAATCCATCACGTCAGTGAATGTGGGTGTTTTGGGCTTCATCACACACGTTTGGTCACGATAATGTCAAAAATGCGGATCACCTTTGTTTTGTGTTAGAACAATCTTTTGAAGTGTGTTCGTACAATCGCCCAATTTATCACTGTACACATTTTGCGTGACACCTGTCGACTCAAATTACTTTCAGCTATGATACACTTTGGTTGGAAATCAATAGCTGTGAACATTAAGTTGGTGACTGGTTATTCCGGTCGACGACAGCTTTCCCAAACAAACTATCGGTAGAAGACGACTCGAACTTCATGATCTACGGTTTTAGTCAGCTAGAGACCTTGTGCCATCGTGCACCTCATGCGAGATCTCGACACTGATTGACAACTTTGTCTCTTACATGGAAGCTAACTATAATAACAAACAGTATATTTTCTTGTCATCAAATACGGCATCCGAATAAAGAAATTTGTATAAAATACCTATACAAGCTTCCGAAGTAGGATACAGAGAATAGCTTCAGAAACATACGCTAGGCAGAAAACGATGAAAAACTGGGTAAAATCAATAATTTCGTTGGTATTTAACAGGGTTCTTATGGGTAGATATGACAGACACTGTTTATTATAGATCAAAAATTAACGGTTGTCTATATCAGGCACTACCTTCAGGGATGTTTTGAAGAGTATTGTATCAAAATCTTCAGCAATGTTTGAAGAATAAGGGACAATTTTTGCTTAACGAGGAGGAAAACAATTGTTATATTAGCTCACCCATCAGGGGTCAGATCAGAAAACTGGTAGAAAATAAGATTTACTTTGAACTGTGCAGTTTAGTATATCTCAGTTAGATAAATGTAGACCTCAAGAAGAGCTACACGGAGGGGACGCAATATAACGAAATCCCATGTATCAGAGATATGATAATAGGATTTCAATCAGAAAAACATTGCGCAGTGCGTTTTTATAAAGATATTTACCTGGAATTGACTTTGCTTGAGAAAATCTAGCAACCTTGTGGTTAAACGAATAACTATATCAACGCAACCCTGTGTGAATGTAATGTACTGGTTAGTAACCATGAAATGCTAGCCACCTCCGGAGAGAGGCCGGATTTATCTTCTACTAAGGGCGGGATTTATAAGGAGTATTACTGCACACTTTGATCATATATTGTTTCAGTTTATTCAGTATTTCTATGCTTCATATACTTTAAAATGCAGGCGTCATCATACTTTTCCATTTCATGATCCATCTTCACTATCGTTCAACATAGCTGCAAGGTTTTTTCCAATCTGTAAAATTTTAAGAGTAACAGTGGGGATCAACATTTAATTTCTGATAGTAACCATGACAGAACGAGGTAGAAAAGTGTGCGGCAAAGCTTACTAACAGTTTAGACCTGTTCTTACTTGAGCACAATACTGAACACTGAACCTCTCTGATTAAGCAAATGATTAATGGACACCTACACAACACCAATACATACTAGAAGCATTCTCAGAGGTCACAGAATGCGTATATTTGCCAAAATATTGCTTCAGTCTGTGTTAGCGTTCGTGCTTCACATGTGTGCATATCGGTGGTTTTCTGTTTCCTTAGTTGTCTGAGTTTTCATCATACTTATTTGTATTTGTGTGCTATTAAACACAACTTGTTACTTGACTACAAAAATGACGAGTAAACAGAAGCAGAGACATTCCTCTTCTCTGTGCAAACTTATAAATGTTTCCATATGTTTCAATATTTTTGTAATAGTGTTAGAGAAAGAAGCCACTTTGATCCATCAATCACTATTCTTGACACGATTATTTTACAAACCTTGGTTATTTTCCCCAATTTATTGATTAATTCCCCCCCCCCCACCGCTCACTACAGGCTGTAGTGTTCTGCGGGTTGAAATCTTCCCTCTGACTTTTCTCCACTTTACGTAGTAAACAAAACACTTCATCCTTATACTTCGTGATCATATGTGCAAATATTGTATAGCAGGCAGCTTTGTTTGTGAGTAGTATAGTGCGTACATCCGGGAATTAAAAGGCAGGTCTCAAAGCCAGGAAGACGAGAGAATAAAAGCGACTACTGGAACAATGTGTACACATTATAAGGGACGTGTCACCAAGGTAAATGACAGGGTACTGCTGCCAATGTATGTGGGTACAAGTTAGTCATGCAAATGAGTGTACATGTTCGTTGTTCTATGTTTTAACCTAGCCTGTACAAGATTTCATGCGATAAACAACTTGGCAGGCCAAGCGTCTTTTGCGGTCACAACACAACTGTCAGCTATAAGCGGTCTGCTCCATTCACCTGCCTTATTAGACAGTTTGTCCAAATTTTCATGCTGATCAAAATGATGCAGTGTGTCTTCTAACACATATCAAAAGATGTCGATGCGTTGTTTCCGGTTGTTAGGGGAAATCCATAAAATGAATGTCTCAGCGATTAACTATCGCGAAAAGTAAATGGCGTACTGCACTTATGCCTCTTTCCATTATTTAACCATAGGTTACATTGATTGACAAAAGGACTCGATTGGTTACGATTAATATCACTTTCATTAAAGTGGGAGAAATATCCCTCCATATCCACCGTTTATAGTCTTTCTCTAATCCATGTCACCCGATCGGTCGGCTTACTAATCTATGTATGCTCTCAGGCTAAATTTACGGTTCATTTTTCGTTCATATCGAGTATTTCGTTGGAATACAAAAGTTTTTGATGACTCTACAATGATGTATCAAAATGTGGTGAAATTTTCATCATAATATTTCAAGTTGAACACCAGTCACAATTGATCGTAGTTAGTGCATTCCAACACGGACGTTTCAACCAACCCTTTTCAAACCAAGGCACCATACTGGAGTTCCTCTCTTTTTAAAGCTCGCCAGTGGTATATATTCCTGCCACTACTGTGATTTGAAATCCTGTCACGGAGGCAACGATATGCATTACTGATAGACTCCAGCAAGAGTGAAACCTGAGTCTAGTGCTTTTTTTGTAAGAGATTGAATGGAAAGTCTTTTTGAGTACGAAGGCTGCGATCAGATGTGAATGATGTTCAACTTGAAAGCACTCTTAAGTAGTTTGGCGGATATAATAATTTAAAAGAGATTTATCTGCGAAAAATCTGAACTTCGGCTGGACTCGAACCAGCGACTCGAACCAGCCTCCGGCGTGGCTTCGTAGCTCAGCTGGTAGAACGCTTGGAGCGTTTGGGCATGCTGTCTCTGTCGCTGGCTCGAATCCAGCCGAAATTCAGATTTTTCGCAAGTTGGCCTCTTCTAATTTGAAATCAATCAACTGTCAGATTACTCATCAGCAATTATAGCACATGTCGACGAGTTTGTTTGTCATTACTTTATAGAACAGAAAAATGTAGCATCAATTTGATTCACTAATTCGAATATCTCTAAATGTAGCTTCACATTCTTAATCTGACCAAAGTGAAATCTGTTGTTTGTACACGCTCGATCTTACGCTTCTTTTGTTACTTCATACATAGCTTGAATTCTGCTTAAACACAATTCATGAAATAACTCCTAATACTCATTCATTGGTTCGTCTCAACTGACTGGTAATGTTTGTACCCCAAATGTACTGTGAAAAATCCTTATTCATTGAGTCATATTGGCTTATTTCATTGCTGAAGATGTGAACACATGATAGATCACAAACTGATCTCTCTGCTTGCTTGAAGATTGGCTTGACTGGAGCTACCAACTAGAGCTGACAGGATAGCTATTACATAATCTCTATAGTTGATAAGCAGACCTGAATACTTTTACCTCTAGCATGGTTCTGGTTCAACAGACCGATGTGATAGTTTAGTCAGCCTACGTGCGAGACCAGTAAGGCACTGATGGACTATGAGTCACGAGTCCGAGAATTAAAATCCTAGTGAAGACAACAATTTGTTGGGTATGGTGATCGATGAGAGATGCACAGTTCTGGGGACCTTCATGGAACCTTGCAAACTGAAATGTTCTGTATGTGTCTGAGCAATGCTGTATCTGTTTTAGAATTTTGCTTCTCAACTTTATCCTCTCTGGAATACAGTGACATACACTCGCCTTCTGCATATCTTCCTTCTCAGGTTAGAGCTTGTCATTCCAGTCTCTCTCTCTCTCTGTTTATTTTCTGAGTGATAAGGGTTTCCATTTCCTGCTATCCATTCATTTGGCTGACCAGCATTGGCCGGCTGGACACAAAGGCCTCAACCACACCTTCCGGTTTACATCGGATACGTGGGGTATGAGTGAAACCGCAAGTGGTGCATCGCAAGCCATTTGGGGGTGATGGTTTAAAGCAGAGGCGTTCTTTGGCTTCGGTCACTGTGACAGGCTAATCCATTCCGTATGCCGCCAACCGTCTCCTTTTGAATACAGGCTTATAATGCACCATATATCTCGAAACAAACGCGCTACAGTTTTCTGAAGCAAGTTAGTCCCAGTGACTACTAGTGAACTGCTAGGCAGCTGTTTCGATGTAGTTAAGTCTCATTAGCACCAGGGACGCAGGAGATTTGAACCCACGACCCGTGAATAAGCAGCAGATTGTAGTTCAGACACTTATCCACTAGACCCCGCGGACCAACAGTTTGCAAAACCATTTTCTGGGTACTGTGGCGGACGCTTGTTCGTTCGTAAGCCAATCACAACACGACTGATCGATTTCAGTCTATGAGCAAAAAGGAAATGGAACGGTTAGAGAAAGTAAACTCGCCACGTTCAACATTTGGCTGTACGCCAGCATCTGTTTCACTGTGACGTGCAACTATAGCTAGAATACAGGAAATCATACTTCACTCGGGGTAGACCAGTTACTGTTCCCGTATGATGTCACACATGCGCAATGCTTGTGTGTATGCCAGTACAGTGTACGTGTGAGCGTGTTGCTATTGCAATTAGCCTGCAAGTCACCGGACCATACGCTGTGCCCGGTCAGGCATGACAAACACAACTCATTGCCTAGGTGGTAATTGCTCGTATGCTCAGCAAGGTCAAGAGATTGCAGTTTAAACTACACACCCGGAACAACATTGTGAATACAATCAATCCGTAGTTGTAGCATACACTTGTAAACTCTACGGCAAACTCATCAGCGAAACATATAAATCCGGTTCACTAAGAAGTCCAGGAACTAGTTCCGGTAGTCCAACAAAACACACCCTTGAAACAGACGTAACACGTTTTTCGCCTGTCAGTGATCTTTACGGACAGGGTGGGTGGACTGACCAGCTGACAATGCAAGTTATTGAGCTTTACAGTGCCCTGGAGCTTCTACGGCAACTAACCCGTATCTTTGTGTTGTGTGCGTGAATGGCTGGACAACAACCAAGTGTTCGATACTATCAATAAACTAGACGGGAATTTTACAGTTCTTACTAAATCAACTAGCAATAAGCCTGGTAACAAAGAACTTGGGAAATTAGCACTGTTTAATTAGGCGGTGTGGTCAAAAGGAGTTGATGACGGAGTCAACGACTGTAAACTTTAAGAAAGTAAGCCCTTAGCAGAACGTAGGTTGGCAACTTCAGTCACATTAACCAGAACGTCCACGTTACTGCGGGGCCGACTGACAGTGTCACTCAAAATTGTTACCGTGATCAATTACACTGACAACATTGTTTAGCGGGAGTGTTCGGTATACAACTAACCAAGTCTCCGACCCAATATTACAAGTAAAGACATTGATGAATGCCTAAAAGAGGACCTTCAGGAATGTTTTCGTAAGCGCAGTCACAAGTTGACTTATCCTTGTGGGTGATGTGAACATTATAAATGAAAATCGGAAGAGCATACCACTATTAATACTACTACTGCTCTAACGTCAATGGATGCTTATAGTGTTCGAATGGTATATAATGCATTAAAATGTCTAGATTTCTCACAAATGTATACCGGTATATTGCAATTTGCAATCTGGTATGCAGTCTTGACTGCTAGACAGTCGTAGTTTGTATACTAGAAGAATGATCTAAGTGTGATTTTATGGAAATTACTGCATACCTCACTTATAGCGTTGTGTAACAAGGACATTGTGTTGCGATACCACCTGAGTTCAGTCACATTCTAACTGAGATTTCTGTGACCATTTGCTTACGTTCCCATAACTGCTGAGGATCGATCGAACGAATGCAAGTTAGTGCGTGCATGTCGTGCTTGAGCACGTGATTGTAAGTATTCAACCTTGAAGGTCAAAGCATTGGAGAACTTACTTCGTTTCATAGTTGGTATTTCATGGCCACCGTATTAAAAATGATCAAACCGAAGCTTTGAAGCTAGTATCAGTGTCAACACATTCACCCAGTTCAAGCTAACAGGAAAAGCTGGTTTATCAATCAATTTGTAGTAGTATATTAAAAAGCATAGGTGAAAACAAACAGTTCATGTCCACAATTGAAGTCAAATAAAAAAAAAACGAAAACAAAAATTTTGTCAACTACAGCACGATTAAAAAGTTGAAGATAATCAAATCTGGAGAAGACAATAAATTTAAAAGTCATAGAAGTGCTAGTCAGTTAATCCGATTGAGGTATGGGATCAACCAAAAATTATTGAGTTTCAGGTTATTAGATTAAATTCTTAAAGGGAAATTTGTTGGTCTTAAATCGCGTTCGTTTGATACGAGTATTATATAATTTTACTATTTTATACACACCCGTTGTTAAAAAATTAAATCATAATGCTAGGTAATGCACTGTCTGTTTCTTGGTCAACATAAATATCACTATTTCATTTCATAAGCTTTTGTTTGAATACACAGACGTACATACGTGTGCGATTCCATGCGTGCTTGTGTTCGCATGCACACATTCTAGGGTGAGCCCTAGCGTGTGCGTGTGTCGCGGGAATTGTGAGCGTTGGCCAGGGCGCTTGGTCAGATCACAGAAAGCTCGATTGACATCAGTAAACCAATTTTTGGGAAACGATAAGTTCTAGAGGAACAACAACAGCTGATCCATTGACGCAATGGGCGATGAATGTCCCGAAACTGAGTTGAAAAACGTGATGAAGTGGCTGATTGAATGCTGCCTATCAGGTGCACACATATATATGTGTGTGTTTGTGTGTGTGCATACGCATACCTAGGGGCCATAGGGCATAGAAAACAAAACAACTCAACTTCGAGTAGGACCACCGGCACCGCCACCCATACTAACACGACTTGGTTTTAAGTAGTCGACGGAACGAACAGAAGTACGGCCTGAGGAGACATATGTCTGCTGGCGACGTTTCTCTTGGCGTTTCAGTTGGCGCTCGTGCACGCGTGTGTAGAACCCGATCAAGCAATTTAAACAGACTTGCACACATTTAACGCGAGTCAACTGGGTGGCCAGTCGATGAAGTAGCTCGTCCAGAAACAAGAGGAGCGCTGCGAGGAGGTGTAAAAAACAACCAAACCATGTGAAGCCGTAGGCTGCCCCGAAGGTGATGGGGCCCGAGTGATTTTGCTGATGTACGACCACAGTGACGTGATAGATAAGTACTGACAAAGCGGTGACAAAGGCTGGGGGATGGAACGAGATGAAATAGAACAAGAGCATGAATGAGCTAGTTGGTGGCTTCGGAAGCTCACGAACATCGTTACAGTTGTCGATATTAACTCAATCAAGACACTAAAGGATCGGCTATTAGACAAGCAAATAAATGAAACGCTTTGCCCGAAAAGGTAATAGTAAACGCGGTTCCCGCAATCGTCAACATTTAACCAAACGAGAACGGTGTGTTTGTAGAGAAATAAACAGCAACCAATCATCTAGCTCTAAAATAAACAAAACTAACTTCGTATCGCTTGTCCAAGAAGTAGTAAACAGGTATTCTGTCGTGTCTGGCATAAAGAAGTTATCCATAGTACCAATGAAAGAACGCTTTTCGAACAGCAACTAATGACGACAAGAAACAACGACAATATCGACATTCAGTCTTCATGCACAGTTGAGCTGCATGGTAAATTTATCGGTTAGGTTGCTGGCAGCAGTTTATTGTTTCGAAGGTCACGACATAATCTTTATGATGGAATGAGGTTGTGTCGATCAAATTCCATTGGAGCACATTTTAGTTTATAAGGGATTTGTTTATAGATAATCGGCAAGGTGCATTAACTACAAACTTTAAACAGTTATTAACACACTAAATTGCATAACACCTTTTGTTTTAATACGGTTTCATTTGAAGCTGTGCGCAAAATTTACGCCGCCACAAGTAATCGACTTTCGATAGTTGTGTTTAGTCCCAGCTCAGTCTTGAAACCATAACATCAATGAACCCAATTATTAAAGTTAGGCCAAGAGAACCGTGATGGAGTTGGTCAGTAATATCCAATTGTCAAGGCCTAAACAATCCACGTCAAGGTGTCCACATCTTGTACTCAAACAACCACGGTGAAAATAAGTATGATACGGTAAGCTTGTTGAAGTTCTCACTGTATTGAATGTTGGTTTTCCACAGATAACTAAGTCAGGCAACTGCAAAAGTAACATCATTGAATGTGATTAAACACCAGCTCCCTTAAGTTTCATAGCTAGAAATTAAATGCACTCTGGGGTCGTTAGCGTGATTGCTAGTCCATTGGTAATTGACTTGAGTCCAACAAGCTACGACTAAACGGTATATTGAGGTGTCAATATTGACTGCTTAACATGACAACATGACATGCGCTCGATGCACGACCCAAAAATCCTAACCTTCTCACCATCACAAATGGAGCCACAGAAGTTGTTTGATTCCTTGTATCTAGTATTCTGTTCTATACCACCTCCAGTGTCCATTCGATTGCTACTCTCAATGTGTGCGATTAAGTGCAGGCCTCACTTGCACACACTAGATGTCAATTTTTGAAAAGTTGAATGTACGTGTGCACGTTGCCGGTGGACAAACACTATCATCTCTATCAATGAACATGCTCGCAACATCAGCGTACTTGTCCCTATCATTCGGTTGGTATGTATCAAGTTCCCAACCGGTGGCATTTTGAAAGATAGCGGAGGATTTCACACATTTGGAGATGCCAGATTGTTACAATATGGCACTTCCTCTAAGTCAGCATTGAGATCAAATTATGTATCGACTAGTTAAGATACAATGCAATAAGCGGTGAAGTTTGTTTTAAAGAGACGCTTGCTACTGAAGACATCGATTGATATAAGACCCCTCTGAACTGTAAAAAAATGAAGTAAGCTAGCGACAAACCACGAAAAAGATGTAGATCAAAATACTGAAAGAATTACATAACTGCTAATCTATTCACTCAGTTTTAATCAAACCATTGAAAAAATGAAATTCTGCCCGTTAAGGTTGCATGTTGGAAACTAGAACAAATTAACAGGTATGTGAAATGGATGTGTAGCAAACGAGTGAGAGAAACACACTGGGGTCAAGGACCGACCCTACAACCGAGACGATAGTGTCAATCTACCTCGGTTGGCGTCATACGAGACGATTAGCCTGTCGCAGTGACCGAAGCCAAAGGACGCCTCTGCTTTACACCATCACCCCAAACGGCTTGCGCTGCATCACTTGCGGTTTCACTCAAACCCCACGTGTCCGATGTAAACCCGAAGGAATAAGACCAGTAGGTGTGTTGTTGAGGCCTTTGTGTCCAGCCGGCCAATGCTAGTCAGCCAAATGAATGCGTAGCTGGAAATGGAAACCCTTATCACTCGGAAAATAAACAGAGAGAGACTGGAATGACAAGCTCTAACCTGAGAAGAAAGATATGCAGAAGGCGATACAAGAAGCATTTCAGTATGCGAGTGTATGTCACTGTATTTCAGAGAGGATACAGTTGAAAAACAAAACTCAAAGTTGAGCTACAAAAAGACCAGGCAAACCATTCATCATTCAATACGCCAACACAGCTGAAGATAAGAATGGATAGAAGATCACAGACATCCAAGTTTCTGAAATGAGGAGCGAATTAGTTGCCAAAAGACCATGGTGTTAATCGATGTAATCATTAAAAAAAATAAGATGGGTGTACTGATATGACCCACCTGAGCCTAACGCACTCGTCGTCTCTTCGTCGACAGTGCACTATGACTACGCTGATGACCTACCAATCCAAAATGGCCAACGTATTCGCGGCCGCACACATTGCAACGCCGTATAGTCTTGTCACTACGACGTATGACATCGATGGTTCTCTTGCGTACCGCGCGCTTTTGTTCTCGGCCGCGCAATATCTGCTATTCGAACTCACGGACGCCTGTCCGAATCGTATTCCTCCAGATCGTCCGGTTCTACGCTAACTCTTTCCAACATCTAAATTCAAAGTTACGACGTGAAGAGCTTGCATGGACAGCATCCTGGTATCTCCGCTTTTGACCACCAGGATTTCGCTTATTGATCTCAGTTGTCCATACAGCACCTGCTTGCGAATACGGTCATCGCCCATCCGACGGACGTGATCCAGCCAACGAAGCTGATTTAACATCATCAAGGCTTCCATCCCGTTCATGTCCGCTCGCCGCAGTACCTCAGTGTTCGGGACCATGTCCGATCACCGAATACCCAAGATGCGTCTTAGACATTGCAAATGAAACTGGCTCACATAGCGCTGGTTCCGTTGATACGTTTCACCGCCGTAAAAAAGTATAGACACTACCATTGAGAGGTAGACAGAGAGCTTAGTGCTCGGCTTCAGGCTGTGATTCTTCCAAACGCGTCTTTCAAGACGTCCGAAAACAGTACTAACCTTTGCCACACGAGCTCTAAACTCGCGGTCCACGGACAGATCGGTGGACAACTTGCTACCCAAGTGGCAAAAATTCGCGCGGCTGTCGACAACATTTCCATTGATGCGAATTTGGGGTGAAGGTGCACAGACAGCACCTCCTCCCGGAGAAGGCTGAAAGAAAGAAAATGTCTTACCTGTGTTGATATCCGGTCTAAACTTGGATGTCGTGACCAGTCGCTGTTTTTCGTCCTCGCTATGTGCAAACAGCGCGCGTAATCTGCGAATAAAACATGCGCATCGTTGAAGTATGTAACCGAGTTTGGGCGCCAAAACGTCAAATATTCAGCAGTCACCCGTCCGTACGGTACTCTACCACAAAGTCGTCCTCCCCAGAGTCCTAAAAAGCAACTGTTGTCATAAGTCAAATATGAACTAAATAGAACTAGGGCTAACACACAACCCTGCTTCACGCCAGTGACAATGTCAAAATCATCACAAATCGATTCGCACGACTGTACCTTCGCCCTCATGCCCACATACAAGAATCTAGTCAAATTGACGAACTTACCTGGACATCCAAACTTACCAGGCACCGTTCACAACGCCTCGCGGTTCACGGAATCAAATGTCTTGTTGAAGTCTACGAAAAAGGGCATACAGTGGCTGGTTGTGTTTCCGGCATTTCTCCTGAATTTGTCAAGCAGCGAACACCAGGTCGATCGTACTCCGACTCTCCCGGAATCCGCATTGCTCCTCATAACAATTGACCTCCAAGACTTTCGTATTCATCCGGTTCAGGAGAATTCTGGCAGGCACCTGGCCTGCGCAGTTCAGCAAACTTATGCCACGATAGCTGTCGGGGCACTGCTTGCTACCCTTACCTTTAAATAAAGGTACAATCACGGCATCCTTGAAATCTTGTGGCATCACTTCTTGCCCCCAGATGGAGTGAAGCGGCTAGAGCAGTGCACGTTCCATCGCCGGCCCGCCATTCTTCAGGATCTCGCCTGGCAATCCACCTTAACCTGCAGCCTTCCCGTTGCAAAGTTGGCCAATCGTTCTCTGCAACTCTAGTAAACCCAGGGCAAGAGCAAATGAAAGCTTGATGGACTGTTGCAGCAGGCTGTTCACGATCACCAACTCAATGGTAGCGGGACAGTTTAGTAGGTGACCAAAGTGTTTGCGCCAGAGTTTCATGATGTCCTATGGCAAGGGGGCACAAACAGCCGGTGTCCATGTCTACCAATGCTTTAGTGGACTGGATCGATGGACCGAAGATGGCTTTGAGCGAGTCGTAGAACTCCTTGTGTTGTCGACGATCTGCGCAGCCCTGCATTCGATCGCCATGCTTCATCCACCAGTTGTCCTTGATTCCGCGGACACGCTCGGCCAGTTGACGGCGGATACTCCGAAACGTGACCTTCTTCGCTTCATTGTCTGGGTCCAATGTGGAGGCAGCAAACACGTCATTATTCTCTCATTCCAATTCAGCGATAATCACGTTACTGTCGTCAAACCTGTCCAGGTGTTTCCGACGGTTGAGACCGATCGTCTTGGTGGCTGCCATCGTGATACGTTCCTTGATGAATTGCCACATACCTTCAGGGGTAGTGAATACAGGAACGTCGTGCAGACGAACGGCAACTGCATGCTGAAAATCAGCCTTTGTCTCGCAGTTCTCCAGTCGTTTGATATCCAACTTCTGCGGTTGTCCGGAAGACCTATAATAAACAGACTTGCATACATGGATAAATAATTTAATCCTGACCAGTCTATGATCTGTGCTACCTTCAGCGCAGCGCATCACTCGCACGATGCGAACTTCACGAATGCTGCGCTGTCGCACAATCCTATAAGAAAATGGTGATGATCGCTTCGTAGATGAGTCCACGTAGTGATGTCGCTCGCATCCACCTGGAATCCGGTGTTCATGAGTAGCACATAGGTGGAGCAGATGATCACCGTTCTCATTGACTGAACCAATGCTGTCGAGTCCGAGGACTCCCGGCCGAGCTGTTGAGTCGCACCCGATTCGAGCGTTTAGGTAACCCAGAACAAACAGTCGATCGGTCACGGGCACCGACCGGATTGTGGCGGACAGCTGACCGTAGAAGTGGTCCGTTGTATCATTAGTGTGACACACAGTTGGACCATAAACACTGATAAATGTGGTACAGTTACCTCGACCGAGTTGCAGATGCATAGAAAAGAGTCGAGAGCTGACGCCGCGCGGTTCGCTTTTATCAAAGCTGATAAGTAGTTGGGGATTTTGATTTTCATATAGGTTGAACATCAGCCACAATGGATCGCAGCTGTCGCATTCCCATAGACTTTCCAGTCGGCCCATTTCGAATGACAGAAGAACTAGACTCGAGTTTCGCTCTCATTATCACTCACAAGCGAAAGTGGTTGAGCGTTCACATCTGATAATTCGGTCGTGTCTAACGTGAGGTCAATGGCGCAGTGGTAAACACGGTTGCCTCATGAACAGCGTGTCCGTGGTTCAAATCTCGGCAGTGGCGATGATATGCACTCCTGACGAGCTCTATTCAGGGTGAAACTCGAGTCTAGTATTCCTGCAGTGCGAAAGGAGCCG
>JTDE01000214.1:181164-224531 GCA_014338405.1 Paragonimus skrjabini miyazakii | reverse complement strand
GTTGCTGAAACTTGATTGAGCATTATCTGCTCGAGGATTCATGTTAGGGGAGGGTATGAGGGTGAATGATTGGCAGTAGCGTACTTTCACCTGTCCATCCTGCCATGTGCAGCAGATAGGGCGACCCGGTTCATCCTGCGCGACGGTCGATGCAGTATGGTATATGGTTTCTGTTGTGTGGTCATGGGTTTTATGGGTTTAGGATACTGGCAGGACGCCCAGACTCAGATAGAAGAGCGATTATTGCCCTCAACCGAAGCCTTCGGCTCAAAAGCCTGGCCGCAAGGCAGCATGTGACACACGCGCACACATACGCATCAGCACCAACCACCTAGAACAGGCTCGACAGTCACAACCTCAGAAATTCGACACATTCGCACAAAGATAATACTACAAAGATGAACTCATCACATACACAGGATCAGATCAGACAAAAAACAACAACATTAAACCGTTCCGAAAGACAACACACTGGCACCATACATAACGAACGCACCTGCCTTTTGTCTAGCTGCTCCTCTATGTCGAAACTGACGTGGTTGAACCTGAAAGGACCGAAGTCGCATTCAGCACGGCCAGCCAGATCAAAACAGCACACAAACCTGACCATCACGCCAAGGTAGCAGAAAGGGTCAGGCGTTTAGATACAACTAATGCACTAGCGATGACAACTTATTGCAAATTCTAGGGAATACTGTTTTTACACACAGCAACTTTGAACACAGAATTGGGTTCAGTGTGATACATATTTCCATGTTCTTTTTTAAATGTTGGTTCACACTTTCTTACTTTCTAGCAATATTTCTAGTAATGGTAAAAAAGGTGTATCACGTGACACAAGGTCGATTACGCATATTTGATAGCGGTGACCATATAGCGTAACAGTGTCACTGAAAGGTCCCACTCAAATTATTTTAACATCTATGATATCTATTCCAAAAGAATGCCAGTCAGGAGCCTGATCGAGCTTTGCTATTGAGTACTTAAGCTTCGCTTTGGTTTTCATATACTAGACGATAGTGCGATCTCGGTTCCTGCACACAGATTTGGTGACATCGAATGACAGCATATACTGATAGAATTCATATTATCCGTGGTTGCTCGATCCTGTGGACTACCACACCTTTTTGCATAACAAAACTACCGTACTTAACTAGCTAATCCAGGTCGGTTACGAAATCCAACCATTTTATTGGCCACGTCACTATGATCGTTATCAAAAGAGAGTGGATAGAACGTTTTCTTAACGAGAGAGTTTATTTTTGTGGAAAATTCCAACGAACCAAATCGCTTCAGGCCAAACAAGTTTATTAGTTGTCATGACAACCGGAACAGCATTATAGCACCCTAACTCCAGGGTCTACCCACACTTGATTCATGTGAATATCAGTTCAGACAATTAGTGTAGAACCAACCAGCATAGTTGTTGATACAACTTGTTTTTAGATAAACTACTCATAAATTAGTTCAGTATGGGATAGTTCAATTATACAAGTTGCCGTAGTCGCTATTTTTTCTTCCATAGACGGTGACGTCATTGGTTGTCAAGCGATGATTTTTTACCTAGCCCTTAACGCATACATAAAATATGAGATAATCAGTAATGGATTACTGAACAAAACTAAATGCAATCAGCAGTAACTTGAAAACTTTTAGGTCTGTTGTATGATGGACGAAAATAGAGGACGACAACAAATCGAGGTCAGTGTTTTTATAGGTCAACTTTGTTTAGCAAACATTCGTACGTTGTTTGACTGCAACGAATGAAACTGAATGTTGAAGGCTGCAAGAAACTGTCTGATAGAAACAAGCTGGTCAAACTGATGATTTAAATGATAGCTTTGTAAGGTACCTTGTTTTCAACTATTAGCGTTCAGATACTGCAGTGTTACAGATTAAGTCTTACTCATGTTTCTAAGAATTTTTAAAGCGAGGTCACTTTTTTTCGCTTCATATCAGCATGGAAATTAAGGATAACGTTAATAATCGAATTAAAGTTGTTGAAAATGATGACGATGATGATGATGATGGTAATAACGATGTTAATGATGTTATCATCGTGGTTGACTGCGGTTTTTGTTTTGAGGTGGTCATTTTACCATGTTGGTATATCAGTAAACACGTTTGTGTCAAAACCAATGTGAGCGGGTGCACACATTTGCTGAGAAAAGAATCCATACTGCTGGTGAGCTCTGAAATAAGCAAAATTTGAGTTTAACTTTCCGACAGAATGAGACACAAGTCTTTTGGCTAGTCTATTTCAAAATCCAGTTCAAACTGAAATTTTCAGCGCAAACGTTTTCGAATTCCAACACAACAGTTCTTAAGCCGATGAACTAGTAGTACTGACGTGTTTCGTTTTTGGAAACAAGATTTGGAGAAAAGTTTCCCTGTTTAATGTAGGGTTTGATATACTAATTTGAATTCCACTGTCAACTTGATTGCCAACGGTGTTTGCAGAATTTCGAACCAAATGAGAAAATGCAGTTATGTGAGATGATGGAGCATCATCAAGCTCGTACATTACAATGCCGTGAGTTCAATAAACATACAGAAAAATTGGACTATAAGTCGGGAATGGCATAGACACTCAATAATTTGAGTCGTTCAGTTATTCTCACTTTCGACTCAATTCAACTGAACATACCAAATATCATGACTGTAATCATGCTTCAGCTAAGCCATGGTCATCATTGTTGGAACCAACTGGGCAGTCAAGGTTAGTTCTAATCATCATCCTTTTCCAGTTACAGTTTTATCAAGTGAATCAGTGCATAACGTTTTGGTTATTGACAGTTTGAGCATTCAGACGAACCATTACAGCTAGCCTCTAACTAAAAGAAGCATACAGCTTAGATTTACCTCCTACTAAGAGATATCAGTAGTGTATCTACTTGCCATGGCCGGGTTTTAAACTGTAACTCATATTCTCATCAAATGAACTTGCCGACCACTTCACCAATCATGTCACATGGGATAAAATTGAATGGTAGCATTTAACTTTTCAGTCGCATTCACCTATAAATAATATTTTGCGTTTTTTTAATCACCTCAATAGACAGTAATCGTTTTTTAACCCAAAGGGATAACAGATTCCCAATCGAGTTAAAGCCACAGAATTAACTGGACATACTCAGTAACGTTAATGAGAGTTCTGTTGATATAAAATCGAGTCCAGCTCTCTTTTCCAAAACGGGTCACTTGAAAAGTTCAGGCGAATTACCCTCTTTCAACAGGTTAGTGAACTTGATCGCTAAATTCTGACTGGGAATAGGTTTGACAGCAGTGACAATAAAATCCTCTGTCTTGACTTCGTAGGTAAGTCACTAGAACACATTCAACGAGGAAATATACGTGTAGTACTCGGAATTAGGGACTTCGAATAGCCCTAGAAATCGTACTTGAATTGAAATCTCCCACGCAATTAATAAGGAGACGACCTAGTACTGGTTGCAGTAAGCAGTTCCTATTTACGAGACGGGAAGCCGCATTTATAGATGCACAACAGCATTAAAAAAATTGGTCTGTCATTGGCTGATCATATGGGCACATACAAAGTCAAAAACTGCAAGTTAATTGGTGCAGTACAGCAAAAAGAAACTAGTGATTAACAGAAGGCTTATCATTGAGACAGTTCGTCCAATCCTGATGTAGTATCTTGAAGACGATGTTTGGGTTGGCCCGCTGTTAGATCTTCTATTGTGTCGGAGTTTGGGTAAGCAGTGAATCGAGCAGATTTTCACCACAATACACCTATGTCTGTTTAGGTTTGAAACCATCTAACAAATCATCTATTCATACTTATATACATACAGGCGAAGCAGACTATACATGAACTGTAGTTCAAACAAGAATTAAACACTATTCTACCCACCAAAACTGGATATGACTAAATTATTACATCTGAAGGTTGTCATAATCATTTGTGAATAACGGTCAGTTTGTCTGCTCTTTTCAAGGGGAGCTGTAGCGATTCCATTGATTTCAACTGACAACTGTTCACGTTAGAATTTCTCTGCCAAATTGAGGTTCAAGAGTTCGATAAACCTACTGATAAATAATCTGGATTGCTGTTGTGGGATTGTAGCTCACATATTTGATAAGTTCATTTCGGTTAGTGATACAATGCTCGGTACGCTCGTCGACAAGAACAAGAACCAAATTTAGAGTCACGAGTTTAGGAACTACACATAACACTGATGAGCTTGAACAAAAGTTACAAGAATATAATTCTCTCTTTTGAATTCGGTGATTATATGAGTCTGATAATCGACGTATAACATTCGAAAGTTCCAACTACCTATCAGCAACCCATAAGAAATTATCAGGTATCAGAGTATGTTCTATGTGAATGGATGCAAGAACAATCATCTAATCAACAGTGACCCATGGAATCTGATAGTAATTTGGCCCGATTTAATGTACACGACTTATGGATCGATATTTTTTCCTGATGAAATTTATCCCTGTCTGAGTAAGCAGATGTCAGCGGATGAAAATAAGTATTTTGTCTAATTAGCCAGCCAAAGTGTTGTTTTATACATTGCCTTACGATTGATCGTGCGACGGACTTGATGTGTGCAACTACACCAGCATTGGAAATTGTTCAGTGACGCCACTAGAACAACTGTCTGATTGACGTGAGCGTCTTAAATAAGATAAACAGCAATATTGCTAGCTTGCACCCGGTCGAGAACAAATCAGGTGAACAGCAATTAAACATTAGTTCGATTGCGATCAATAAACCGAGTGGAGAAAATCAATAGAATCATATGGAGGCGAATCGAATAGGAGTAAACATCTGCGTTAGCATTAACAACCAGACGGGAAACATGATTTTTTTTACAGGATATTTCATTCATTAGATTTAGACAAAAAAATTGCAGACAGACTATTTTGGATGCTGGAACTGTTCTCGGGACTGATGCCTGACTCCATACAAGTTAGTAGAGTTGGTGATTCCTTTCAGCTTCCGGGCGATGTTTAGACATACTGAACCGAGTATTGTTATGGATTGTCAGTCAGTTTCCACACGTTACAAACAAGATCTATCATACGCATCGATGTTCACTACGGTTTCGGAAACAAATTAATGAATTCCAGTAGGAAAAACTGCAAAAAAGCGGAATAAACTCCAGTAGTCAGAATAGACGTGATCCACTCCAAGCTCTCTTGATTCATTTCATTAGCAGACAGAAATGACAGATCGCGAGGCGGTTATTTTTCGTGTACCGTGTTCATTCACGAACGTAAAACACTAGAATATATTTAGCATATTTAGTGCAAACGTTATTGCATAACGACCAATAACTTTCCACTGAGAACCGTATACACGGAAAGGAGAAAAATCTTAAACAAGGTGTCTCGATGTGCGCGGTATGAAAGCACCGATAAATATCGCAATATATACAGTTCCTGAGAAGCAGGTGATATGTGTTTTTGGTGATATCTAATTTGGCAAGACACGCAAACACACCTACGGCAATGAAAAGCTCACTATAAAACCAGTTGGTTTGCGTGCGCGATTACGTAAAAACTAATGACAACGGAATATGTAAACAAAAGTCCAACCTCGTCCGTTTTACGACACATCATAATAACAGATCACACTATTGACTCAAAAAATTTATTCCATGTGCTCGTACACAATGGAAGCTCTAGCTGGCCGGTGTTTTCCTGAGCACTGCTAATTTATACTGGTTGTCACATCTTGTGCGTTTGTGTGTGCATGTAATTTACCTGTTCTGAAACTGATGACATTCTCCCATCTGTTGTGAAATTCTTTGGCGAACGTTTTTACCGTCTAATTACCCATATGTACACAGTATAACTGTAGTGAAAAAGCGTCCAGTAAAACACAATCTTTGTTGTCCAACACACTAGTTACCATGCCGCACGCGCGCTCGCGATTTTGAATCACAATCCCAGTCCACAACACGTCCCGGTTTCCGCTCACACGTCGTGTGCACTTCTGCCCGGTTTATTTGTGGGATCGGCGTCTTCTATCCGGGGATTTCCCGCCTGCTATTACTCGTCCGTTGATCCGATTCCGCTGAGCACTGGCTCGTCCGGTCGCCCGTGTTGTCCTCCTTCTGTCCACTGTGGGCTTTGACCGTACTCCACGACCGTATGGAGATATTCCTACGAGTGTTGGAATAATCACGCCTCCAATTTGGTCATCCATCCTATTTGGCAGCCATGTCTCGCCCGTTCGTGCGATCCGGTCGAGCGATGATTCATCCGGTTGCCCACGCCGTCCTCCATCCGCTCACCGTGGGTTTTTGAACGCACCTCCCATCTGCGTTGACGTATTCTACCGAGAGTTGGAATGCTCGCACCTCCTGCCTGACAGTCCACCACATAATGTCTGAATTCGTTATTGAAGAGATTCAACAAAATGTTGGGGCATCGCGATATCTTTTTCACTAATTAAAACCATGTAGTTCTGGTAGCATGGTGACATGTAACGACTCACCGTGACATGTCACTTGAGATGTCTCTGGGCCATTCTACTATATGTGTAAATGCGTCTTTTAAGCTTCTGTGACTAAACGAAAACGATTTGGTACACTGTTTCCACTATGTAAGATGAACTGTTTGAACATCCTCAGTAATTGTTCACCAGTTGGTATTTTATGAGTGATACACCACCTACGACTACTCATGAGTAGTCGAAACATTGGTTAGCAGTTGAACTGGAATCGACAAATTCACGTTGACTGTCAAGTCATTTAAGTAATTTCATGAATTGAAGTTAGCAGGGCAGTTACCATGTCTGCTGTCTAGGTTAATAGGTAACCGAAACACTGATCAAAAGCGAACGTAATCAAGAGTTTAAACGAAATACAGTGTCGCATAATGTGAAGTCATTGGAGCAGTGGTCGGAAAGGTTATCTCATGGAGGAATTGCCGGGATTCAAAGTTTGGTCGTGGAAAAGATGAACACTATGACTCAGGTCTGAAAAGAATAAAAACCAAGTCTAGTGTTTTATTCAGAAGTGTGACAGCCGTGAAAATTTATCGACGGGTTACATTCAATGTCTATTAAAACAAAAATTCCTTATCTGTAATCAACACGTTCAACAAGTTTAATGGTTTCCGTGGCCTCAACTTTGGCATACGTCGAGATCGTGGAGTCATCGATTGGGGTTAACAGAATAGTTTTTGTATCCTTTCCCGAGGCGACCAGCATTTTTAGAAGAACCCACATGACAATTTGGCCAGGTATTTTCCTGCGGTAATTAGGTCCCGCTTAATGTGAGATTAAAGACGTAGTGGTCAACATGGTTACCACAAAATCCCGGGTGTGGCAAGGGTATGCATAATTGACAGGTTCGAACAAGAATGAAACTCGTGTATAGTACTCCTTCCGAAAGGAGCTGACTGGAAAGTTTGCGGAAATACGATAGCCATGACCAGTTTTGAGTAATTTTTAAACCGCGTTAATAAAATTTCTTTCAAGATTTTACCCTGATATTTCCAAACGACATAACATTGTAGAAGCGACCCAACTGTGAAATGCCTGGACTTCAGCTGGATTCGACCTGGCGATGGAAATAGCATGCTCAGACGCAGTAAGTATTGTACAAGCTGAGCTACGAAGCTACGCCGGGCCTATTTACCTATCAAACCCACTATGTCATATGGAACTGATCTAACAGACTGATTGTTCAAACAGGAATCTCAATCAGTTCATCATAGAATATACCAACACCGATAAGCATTGAAACTGCATTACTGATAAGTAGTTTGGAACACACTTGATAAGTTAAAGGAGAACCAGTTGCAAAAAATCTGAACGGACACATATTATTTACGACCACTCATGAGTTATCAGAAACTTCTTCAGTAGGTTAACTGAAATCAGACAATTCAAGTTCACTGGGGAGTGTTTTTAGTAGGCTTGTGGACTGGGGTTACCACGATCATTGACATATATTTGGAGATTTAAAAGCTTCGTCGTTATTCACAAACAAATGTAACCGAATGTTTAGATACGATAATACAACGCCGCGTATTATCCTGTCAATGACGCAGGGCCGTGTATGGTTGCTTCATGAGAAAGTGGACTACAGCTAAAATTTCCGTTGTGAGTCAGATGAACACTATGGGTGGACGCCAACAAGAGCAGAACTAAAATTTAGTGCTTCATTTAAAAAAGGGGAAACCGGAAAAGTTTATCTAAATGTAAAAGCTTTAGTCACATTATGTCGAAAGGTCGTCCAATAAAGCAAGGTCTTTATTTTCCAACTCGCACGTTTCCACGCCACGCACATGCTGGCGTTTATAAACCGGAATTCCAGCTCACAACGCAGCCAAGTATCCACCTGAACATCATACGCACCTTCGCCTGGTTTTGACCGTGTGGCTGACGCTTTCCGTCGCGGGTTTTTTGATTGTCATTTCTCATCCATTGGTTCGATTTTGTTGAGTGACAACTCATCCGGACGATCGTATTGTTCGTAATCCATCCGCTGTGGGCAATGAGCATAACTCACCATCATACTGAGACATTCCATTAAGTTTCGGAATAATCGTGTCTCTCATTTGACTCACTATCAGAATATGTCGGTGGGTTTCAATTTATGATCACTATCAAGTTAATATTACAGTGGAGCTAGGTACGCTTTTCATATAACCCATTAAGGCTTTCCCGTGCCGTGGCAGAGGCTTACAACGATGGGCATCATAGCCAATCGGATGTGAAAACCACTTTCATTAGTGAACATCATTGCATTCGAATCAATGCACCTCACTATAACCAGACGGTTTAATGTTTCACAATTCAAAGTTAACTGAGTGATTAACAGTGGAACGCAGTATAAAAGCTGAAGTTTATTACCACTGACAAGAAAGATTGCCTAACGTTTGATAACGTGGCCAAGTATACAGGATAATTTTGGTGGACTTCTCTAAAATGATCCACTGGAGGAACACTTGTCCGAGATTTAGGATTTAGTAGGAAACCAACCGCGCTGTTTGTCAACTACCGGTTGGTAGCTTGGGGATAAACGTCAGTCTGGCTTAATGTTATTTAGTGTAACTTACGCAAATTTATCGTTGGCGATTCTTTAATGAAAAAAGTAAGGATTCTTTTATTCGATCGGATTTTTTAACTAATCTGTACGTGATCCAAACACCTATGTCATATGGGAAGTTAACCAAGAAAACCTGATTTATGTCTTTTAAGTTTGAAGCAGAATAGCCAACTAGAAGCGAGTTGATAAAGTTTTCTATTATCTTCCTGTCTATAGTTACAGATTTTGGTTTAAAACCTGAAAGTCATTTTCGAAGAACAAAAGTTTAGGAGCGCAAATAAATCAAGATTAATCACATGATTGTTTAATGGCTAAAAAACATAACTGATTCAACTGAGGGAAAGTTCGGATTAATCGCCAAATACAATGAAGTCGTTCAATAAATTTGCTACAATATGAACTATCAGTGACGGGCTTGATAGGTGGAGCAAACCGACCCTAAATAGAAGAGGCTAGAGTCACGAAAGGTCTGGGAAAAGCCCATCAGTCACACAATAGTGTGAGCGAACACATGTGATCTGTGCTTAAATGGATGACTGTGTATTAAGCGTTGACGCATAGTGTTGCTGAAATTATTGAAGTTTTTGTCCACAAATTAACCTTCAGAATGTGCATGTGGTTTTACTATCATATTGACAGACCAATGGTGTTAGTGTATCGGTTTAACTCGCATCGGACTTGACAAGTGCTCCAAATTGTCTACGAGAGTCAAACTACCTACGTGTTCAGTTGAACAGTAACCCAAAATACTCATTCAGCTGCAACCCGTTCAATGGCTGTGTGTTGCTTATGTGGTAAAAACCTTCAAGGTTGAACTTTCCGATCCTTTTCGACAATCATTGTAAGGTTTCACACGAAAACACTTGAAAGTCAGAAGGTTGCTGAAATGAGTACTTAAAATGAACATTCATCACCATCGAATCGATTCGACCTAGAGACAAACAAAACACTTAGCTTCACTGGGAATCGAGTTGTCTTTAACGAATTCCCTAGGGTAATACATTTGACATCTACTGGGATTTATTGCGTATCTAGAGAAAAATGTTGGTATGCCAACGAACGAGCTAACATACATTCCAGATTTACGCAAACAAAGCACAGAATTCGTGTTTCAACACAAAAACTGTGAATAATTAAAAGGGATAATCATGAAAACGTTCCAAAGTCTAATTTTTGTTAATATTTCTGTTCTTGAATTCAGTAGAATATTCACACTAAATTTAGTAGGAATGTAGGCAAGCAACTTAGACGTCATGTTCAGCAGGTTTTTATCTAATGCACTGTGAAGGACACAACTTTACGCGCAAGTTGTATATCTCAACACTTCAGCTAATTTGGATGGCCCTCGTCAGCAGTGTTATAGTGGAAATCACATTGATAGAAAAAATGAAGCCATGTGATGTTTACTTTGCTTCTGAGTTGACTGGCTGAATCCGCTGCCCGTTAAATGGATATCGGACTGATGAGACTTTTTTCTGGAGTTACTGACCAAACCATACCACGCTGCGGCCAGGGAATCGCTATCATCACGGTGAATGCAAGCGTGCTGGATATGGATGATGAGAGCTTCAATACAGCATTGTTCCGCGTTGAGGGGCGTACCGGTTGTGTAACAATTGAACTTAGGTAAAACATACGATGTGGTGCAGTGTGACAACAAGACCTTTGCCCTAAAGTCTAAAGCCGGTAGACATTGTCCGGAATTGTGTGACGCTAGATGAATTTTTGCCAAACAGGAGACGGTAGTCTACTCAGTTTTGCATACACTCAACAGCAGTTGTTAGTGACTTTAAGCACAACTGGTCATTTACAATAAAGTAGAACTCACCGACTTTAGAAAAGTTAATCCTAATATATATTACGCTCGCTCAGAATATGTGAATCTTCCGATGTTGGGTCAATATAAAACAAAATGTGTGCTAGCTTATATGGGCATGACTGATAAATAGCCGGAACTTGGCTAATGCGAAGTAGACAGCGTTCACATTTCACTGTAATACTTTGTATCCAACTACACTCGCCACCGCACCTATTTCAAAAGTAAGCACCAAACCGGAGGTTCCTTTTCGTTTGGGTTCAGAAGTAATGTATATTCTTGTCTACGTTCTCATGAGTTGACTGTATTGATCGCTGCACTATTTATCTCAGGTTAGGCACAAGAAGGAGGACCGAAGTTCAAACTTCGGTGGTGAAAAGGATATGTACTGATGAAAAACTAGCAAGATCAAAATTAGTGTTGGACGTTACCTTTCGAAATGGAAAGTTTATATGTGCGTTTATGTAAAAAGTGGTTATGTGAGTTATACAGGATATGTTTTGTGGATGATACGGACCACCAGTTGTTAGTTACACAATTTACCGTATGACAAAAAGAATGCAATGAACTAGATGTTCATCGGTGAAATTAACAAAGTTTTGTTCCACAGTTAGTCTCAGTTACTCTTTTCTTAGCTACGTCATTATGAAGGTCGTTTCTAGCTATTACTCATCAGATTATCACATAATCATATGGATCGACAAGTGGGTGCTGGTGTGAGACGATTGTTTAGCCGTACAAGTCTCAGTGACGTTCGTCAGCACTAGTAATCGGTAGATGCGGTAACCCACAGTTAGTAAAACACAGGACTCATAGAGCAGTAGATGACTGATTGAGTAATTCGGACTACGTGCACGAAAATCTTTTACTGCTATAACCTTTGATTAACAATCTTGGTTGGTATGATGTAACAACCTCTTAAGTGCCCTTTTTTAACCAGTTTTTGTAAGCGTTGTAATGCGGTTGTTTCACTTTTCTGTCTAGTCTAACAAATAGCAATCAAGCATTCTTCTAGCTTGTTTGAATTTCGCTCCGATGAGTTATACCCACATAACTGCAATAAACCAAAAACATTTCACATGCAATTGCAGTTTTTGCATCCGGATGAAGTTTTCTCCCCCAGATCTATTTCGGAGCATCATTAAGGTGTTTCGCAGGTAAAATACCGATCGAGAGAGAACAAAGGATCGCGGTAGTAGATATGGGGCCAAGATGTCAACTACAAGCAATGTACAGGGGTTGCCCGTTAAGTCCGATAAATGGAGTGTAATCGCAGTCGGAGGGTCGGGGTTACAGATACTGGAGACTCAGGATGTTGAAATTCAGATAGGTAGTGCAAAGCTAAGCCATGCAGTACTAGTAATCGACGACGTACGAGTTAGACAATAAATGTCGCTTTACTTAATGACTTTTTGCTATAATACTACGAGTTTGTTTTTGCTGAAGCTCACAAGTGATGCATATTCTCTTCCCGAGGTTAAGGAGCTACATTCCGACCATTGTGTGTTCACAGCAATTATGGGTTGACCAATACGAAAATGACTTTGGTCCAAGAATGAAAGAACTACCACATCAAAATCTTCAGTTATAATTGCTTATGAGCAGTATTTAGGATGCTTGATCATCTCTGGGGAAGGCAACTCACCTGCACTGGAAGCTCGAATAAATCCCACTACCAAGACTCCTAAGTCTAGTTGAACCTAATAAACAATATGTTAATCAATGTTGGATAACCGGGACTTGTACTGCTCTTTGAAACGGGGACCATGCTCTGCCTATTAAACTTTCATAGTTTGCCTGAGGAGGAACTAATGAGGACAAGTGTTTTGTCTCGTAGAAGCGAATCAGGGGGTATTTTTATGTTTCTCCTGTTCTCGGACCGTTGCACGAAACCATCACGAATAATCCTTCAAAACTGTGCAAGTGGCCGACAAATCTGATGGATTTAACTATATATTTCGATTAATTAATTAATTAATTATTCGAAAACTGCCGATTGTTTTAACAATTAATATGGGAGCTGTTTAGCTGAGGATTGCATACATACACGCACACGCACACACACACATACACACTCTCAAAATTAGACAACTTACAGACGGTATAAACAGTAAACAACACTTTAGGTTAGGCTCCGAAAAGAGTTGAGCACATGTGAGCGTGTGAATTGCAGCCGGGATGGACTGGACAGTGTATTATTACCAATATAAGTAGTCCCATATGTAGCCCGCTAGTGTGTGCCTCTGCGCAAACTGTAGCATGAGAAAGAAGTTGACGGCCATAATCGATACAGTCGGGCCGTTTCAACAGCATACTGTTCCAAACCAGTTCTACCAATCACTTTACTCGCTGGCATTCATCTATCCCCTCATTCGACAGCAAATGATAGTCAAGCAACTAACCAATCAATCAGTTAACCAATCAAGTATCGTGTGTCAAAATTGCCTGTTGTCTACACGATGAGTTTGTCCAAAACAGGAGCAACAAACGTTCGGTTGTTGAAAAGTAGAAGGGACAAGGTCGGGCTTTCGAGGACATCTTGAGTTTGGTGGGACAAGCTCCTGATTAAGTGAGAACGAGGTGAGAAGCTGATCAACATACATTTGGGACACGAGGTGTTCATTAACGTTTTTCTAAGAATGAATTAGGAAATGAATCATAGGTGCTTATCATGGATATTTTTAGAAGTTAATATTTTATTTTCGTAATCTGGTTTTGGATGTGGCTTCAGCTTTAGTTTGGGCACATTTCGTAGTTCGTCGAGTTTGTGAAAGAACAATCGTTTTCTCGTTAGCTGTCACATACGAACAACAACGGGATGTTTTGTGACTAATCGGATGGCATTTAGAAAACAGTTAGCTAATTGATGATAGACCAGCGCTAAAGCACGACATGAGTAGAACCTGAAATCGCAACAGCCACAGATGATTTGATACACCACGATGTTTGTCATCACTCTCTACTGACAGCTATCAAACGAATTTATTTGCTTCGACACGGTCTGATAGAATTACGTCAGCGTAGGAAATCGAGTTAGCGACATATGACCTTACTCTTAAACAGCACCAGAAAGTGAGATGTTGCAGATAAGTGTCCGGTCATTTAGCATGTTATTGGTTGAGCAACACAAATTCAGCATATCCGACGTCAACTAATCTGGGTTAGTTTTTCGGGGAGCTGTTTATTGAAGGGTAGTATGATAATTTTAAATGGACATTCGCGAAACATGACTGCATACGATCGATAATATGTTAGACACAGGAGGATTTTTGGAATCGATATTTGAAAATAGAGGAGATTGTTAGATTAATTTAGAACGTAAAGTATTCTATCAATCGTTTTCCAAGTTATGTACCTCGACTAGCGAATGACAGTAAGGGGTGCTGCTCTTTGGCCTGATCTAAGCGAAGTAAGCCGGACTTTCAACATAAAGCGCTGGCTACAAATAGCAGTTTTTTGCCATGGACCTATCTATACAAGAATCCTGTAGAGAAGTTGGGATTTTTCACAAGTGACTTACTGATAAATGAAATAATCTACATTTGAAGTTGAACAACACTTGCATTCGATCGCAGCCTTTGCATTCAGTCAAGTCTTTTGGTCGCTGCACTTCTTAAGGATGCACTAGACTCGAGTTTCACTCTTATCAAAGCTAATCTTTAGTAGATATCCTTTTCAGAGCCGGGATTTGTACTACTACTACTCTTGTGTTTGTAAGACTAGTGTGTTAGCCACATCACCAGTGACTTCACACTAAGCATGATCAATCAGTTCTCTCCAAATACCCAACCACAAGCTTAAGTGAATAGTCTTGAGATTGCCTGATTGTTTCATAAACAAATCCAGATTCATTGAAAGTAAAACTTGACTAATATTTCATCATCACTTCACAGTCAATATGAATTCCGTAATAACGAAAAGAAATTTTGTCTACAGTCCGCAGTCATGCATAAGGATGTTATTGACATGATCTTTGAAAAGATAAGCGTGGTTTTGAAAATGGACCTGTAACAAGTGATCGACTACGGTTTGAAATGAATTTCGAACATGTGCCTTACCTACCCTACAAAAATCACAAAACTTATATTATTAAGCTAATACTTTGATAACACATTTTTTGCAACGTATTGCTTCGAATGCAGGAAAACTGTCCCAGTGGGTCATCCTACGTGGTTGGATTCTGGTTCGCATATAGTCTTGATCTAAACCCAGTCAGGAATCCGGGATTGTATTAGTTCGATAGTTGTATACGTATGTTTGGGTTTAAGGATCAGAGATGGAGTTGAAGGATGTCTATCTCATAACAAAACCCCAGAATTAAGTTACAAAGTCGGATAAAAGATGTAAACATCTTCGTCTTCTGCTGAATAATAAATTCTGAAATAATGGTACAGACATTCGAGGACCATTCGTGCTAGCTGTTTCAAAAAAGCAGGAAAACCAAACAGGTATTGAATATGGAAAAAAAATCATTATAAACATTTTGGACTGTTTTAAATAATCCACAGAACACATGACGCTTTTGGGTATTCGGTTTCTGTGGTTGTATTGAATGCAGTCGAAACACAGACAATTCGTAGCTGGGGGCCCTTTCTAAATTCACAAATCTGCCATGCTACTTTTCAGCAGAGAATCACTCTTGTAACGTCTAATTATTTGCGTCGGTTAGATATGAAAAAGCGTACTTTGTCAGATTTCTAATGAGTAGTCGGGGATTTGGTTAATTTCAAGTTGAACATCACCCACAATTGATCGCAGCTGTCGCATCCTCATAGACATTCCAATCGGCCCCTTTCGAAAAGAAGCACTAGACTCGAGTTTCGTTCTCATTAGAACTCGTCAGTAGTGCATATCATTGCCACTGCCGGGACTTGAACCACGGACATTCTGTTCATGGGACAACCGTGTTTACCACTGCGCCATTGACCTCACGTTAGGCACGACCGAATTATCAGATGTGAACGCTCAACCACTTTCGCTTGAGAGTAATGTTCAGGTTGCCCGATCGTCTCGAAATGTCAGATTTGACTGCGAACTATTGTGTAATCTTGTGGTATTGCCACTTGGTAGAAGTATACATATACTTTGTCTGCAACAAACCGGGCTGATCGAGTCAACCGTAGGATAATCGGATCAACTGTTTGGTGATCCATGGATTTGTAACTAGGGGTACAATTTCTGAACCACACTAAGTATGTATTTACGCGTGGTTGTTAGCATGGTATGAAACCCAATGAGCGTAACTGCCTTGAGACTGACAGTTTGTTTTCAATCTGTCAGACGTAATGGTAGACCCAAAACATAGAACAGGCTTCCGAACGGTTACAGTTGTTAAACCAATAGTGATGAACATATAGTTACAAACACAGAATCTGTTTACAACGACCTAAAATGAAATTGTTTTTGAATAGAATAGCGTAAATGTGATGAAAATCTACTCGATTCACCGCTTATCCAAACCCCGACACAATAGGAGTTCTAACAAGCGACCAATCCAAACGTCGCGTTGAGGATACTACATCAGGATTGGACGAACAGTCTTAATGTTACGCCTTCTGTTATTCGCTTATTTCATTGTTCCGTGTTGCACCAATTAACGTTCAGTTTGTGACTTAGTATGTTTCAATATGATCAGCCAATGAGTGACTATGATTTCCTTAATACTGTTGTACATCCATAAATTCGGCTTCTTGTCTCACGAATATGAACTGCTTACTGCAACCAGTGCGAGGTCTTCTGTTTATTACTTGCGTGGGAGGTTTCAATCCTAGTACGATTTCTCGGACTATTCGAAGTCCCTAATTCCGAGTATCACAGTAAAATAATTTTTATGAATTTACAGTCGTTTTTAGTCGGTCTTATTTTTTAATAACAGTTACGGTCTAATTCACGTATACTGTTGAAAAAAAGAAGTGAACAAGTGTGTACAGCATCAGTTAACTTTCTCGGATCTTAAGCGGAAATGGTACGGCTTGTACTCGTGATAAGTTGCATCTGTAAGACGACTGAAAATTTACCAGTCCAGAGTGGTTGAAATAATTTGTTGTTGTTATTAATGTTAAGTTCCCGGTAGAAATTTATTAGTTGACACTAACTGAATATCTCTCATTCATTTGTTTCCCATTTCCATCAACTCTGTGCAATTCTGTTGAACTCAACTCGTTAACAGTCAAAAATCAAAAGCTAACGGTATGTGGAAGGCAGACTGAATGTTTACGGGAGAAGAGATGAAACACACGCAGTTACAGGTTCATTGGCAAGCGACTGAACGATCTGCTGTACACTCTTATAATGCAAATTAGCTCGGATTCATTCCATATACGAGACATTACTTTATCAACGGGGATGAGTGAGCAGTTTTGGTTAAAGGGACTTGCTGCAAAAATATCTATTCTCAAAAATGTTTGGCCAGAATGAGTGAGTGATGATGATCCGATTGACTGCTACCACTTAGTGCAGGCATTTGATCCTCCTGCAAAAAAACACACTCAGTATCGAGGTGAATTCATTTTTATTACTGTGTTGCTTTCTTGTTCAATTGTCCTCGGGCTATGGTGTCTAGTCCGAAAAAGCTGTGACCTACGTGGTGGACTTGTATGAAATTCGATCAGATGGGGAAAGAATGAGATCCAGCAAAGGTCACCTTGGTTATAGGTGTCACGAGGTCAGGGTAAGAAAATAAAGTGCACAGCATAGAAAATGAAAGTCCATCTCTTTTCACGTCTGGCTCAGCCAGGTTAGTTGATGATAATTGAACCTGACCATTTGTTTTATTTACAAGAATACAAGTTGCAAGTGTGCGCTGTACAGGCTGACAGAGCTGTTCATGCTTCTATTCGACAGTAAAAAAGGAATGGTAAAGGCTGACAAAATGATTAGTGATTAATTGTTCACGCGTTCTGTTGCCACTTGTCCAGTGAAAGGAAGACAGTAACGTAGATAAGCACATATTAGGCTACGAACAGGAGACTCACAGTTCGGTGGTGTAACCACCGTTCTCGTTTTCCAACCAGCTGGAAATAAATACATGGATAACTTCACATTTCACTGTACAAAAACACTATGGTCCTCAACTCTGGTACTCACCTGCGACCACGTGCGCCTCACCCCCTGAGTGAAAATAATACAAACGTTTGGACAGGGCATAGACCACGTGACCAGCCAGAGCCAGGCTGATACCAAGCAAGCCCAGAAGGATGGCAAACAGTAAAATACAGAGTGCACCGTCTTGCCAGCCTAAAAAATAAAGAACGAAAAATAAGAATCACTGAAATTTGTTGACAAACGGGATGGTTGCACGGGGAAGGACAATCATGACTCGACAAAACTTCAGCATTCGAATGAGGATTTGCACTGACCGGTTTTCGAAAGGGGCCAATAGATTCAAGTTTTCCGTCTCAGATACTCAGTAGCGAACGCAACGTTAACTCTGGTTCTGCAATGCGGTGTATACACACTAGTTTTTTCTTTCGTCACGGTAGTAAAGGATTATTGTTTTATTGCATTGCATTCTCATGAGGAAATTCTGTGAAATTTCTTCTATCGAGATTCACTGTCCCTTGGTATCCTTCCAGAGCACACATTGTGGCCTTTGGGTTTGTGAGGTCGACGTGTTGGTTAATACTATAGCTTCCACTTGCTAACCGCTTACAGTAGTCAGTCACTTGTCAGAAATAATGAATACATAATTAAAAAATACCGATAGATCAAAGTCAGTCCAAAAAAATGCAACCATTTTTTAGAACAGTACAAAGATCGTTTTTCGAATATTTTTAATGTAAAACTGGCCGGTTTCTGAGTTTCAATTGTTCACATACTGGTAGTAGTCACTGTCCTTCGCAAACAATCAAATATCCTACCACAGTATCTTTGGTTCAGGCTGTATTTATCAGACATAGCTGTTGCACATTGCAACAGGCCTGTTGGACCAGGTCACTTGTTTTTAAGATCTACTAGATGAACCTAGAGGTTATTTGTGAATACCTAGACATTTTTGACCTTGAGAGCCTCATGCCATACAAGTGATTCATTACTGATTCGCTTTGCTCATTATGAGTCGAAGGCTAGCCATGCCTGAGACAATTCAAAGTAACGGTATCATAAAATGTTGTTCACGGTATCTTGTTTTATGAATAGCACAGGAAAATGGAAAGCTCAAGTGGCGAATTGACAAAAAGAACACTTTATTGTACAAAACAAGGGGATGTGGATGTTGCTGCATGTTACCTCGGACGAAGCATAGCTTTGGGTATCAGTAGGCTTCTAACGAAGGAAGTATTTGCAGTTCTGTTACCCCCGTTGTCTACAAGTAAATGGTCTAGGACTGTGATAGAAAAGAGTGATTAATTATTGTACGTGTTAGACACTCTCGCTTCTGGTTCGAAATGCTATGCTTCCGGCATAATCGGACTGTTATATTCAACCGCCCAGTCGCACTCGATTTCAAATATTGTTCAGTCTGCTCGACTGTTTTCAGAATAGATGCAGTAGCTGTCGTAATATTTCTGACGGAACAATCTGATCACGATCCCGTATCGTTCCGTGCTTAACTGTTTGTTAGGCTGCATCGAACATGAAAATGGCGAAATTCTCACTATCATACTCTTTTGACCTAACCGAGAATGCGTACTGTATGTGAACTACAATTAGAGAGCGAACGTCGAAATGAAGCTTAGTTGATGACACAAACTGTGTTCAAGTGTGTCACTCATGCGTAGACTGTGAAATCTTCGGCGGTTTTAGACCATACTCACTACTGTAAAAGTGTTAACGATTTCCGATAAATATCAGAAGAATCTTCGACGGCCTATAAGTAAACAGCATATGTATTGAATTCTACTATTTGGATAGAAGCAGAAGTTCTTCTTACGGGGAATGTCTACTGTCACTAACTGGACAATTTCTGTGTTTCCTCTGGAGGCGATCAACCAACCTGAGCACTACGCATAAACACAAATCAGTGATCCTTTAATGTAACACCTGAGTGTTCCCTAATGAGGCTAGTGGAGCAGTTTGCAATATGGCTACCTCATGGAAACATGGACTGCGGTAGTAACATCGTGGACGAGCTCTGGTGGGAGGGAAACTCAAGCTTGGTACTTCTCTTGAAAAGGAACTATCCGTAAGGTCTATGTGGATGAGGACGCAACAATCGCCTGTAAATGACCGCAAACCACTAGAACTATCAGTTTGATTATCGCAACACTTTACTGATTCGATGAATAGTTTGTCTAGTAACCACTCTGTACAAGTAACGACTGTTTTATCAGAAGCTGTGATTGGTCAAATGTCAGTTTATATTCAGTCTTTAAGCAGCACCTTGATGTGTCCGATATAGTTATGTTTGGGCTGCTTGCCAGGACATTCAGGACGTTTTACTTTGAAAGCTTTTTGATATCGTGTGTCCCATACCACCCTGAGAAAGTTGCTCCCGTTGAGCTGCACCGTTTGTTACTCTTCGATATCTTGACCAGTTATTTGAACTAGGATAAGTCTACTGACATGGTGGAGGTGAAAGTAGTTTCAACGTTTAGTCCATTGATGACAAAACTTAGTTTGCCTGGCTAAACTCATCATATAAGATGTAATTTGTTGAAACTGAAGTAGTAACTGAGCCACCTGAGTTTTGGATAACATTCGGCCAGCGTCAGAGTAGGCTCAATATGAGGTTAACAAATTCTAACATGACAGCCTCATTATGTGTTTATTCTGAGCGCTGGCTCGAATAATACACATTCCAAAAATCAAACTAGCTAGCCTGTAACCAAAGTCATTGCGATAGAGTGAAGCTGTGTACAACCATTCATAGTTGCTGGAAATCATCCACTATTTGCTGCATGCTGTCATGTGTTTTTATGGACCGTGAGTAAGTTTATTTTTTCATTCTCCACTGGCTTTTATTATCAGTCGCCTACTTCTAGTGATCAAATTTCCAAATGGATTTTTATTAAAAGCATTCCAGCACACGTCAGCCACTTTGCTTCAAACTGTCTAACTCAAGGTCAGGAGTTTAGAGACGCCTCCGGATTCTCATAAATCATAAATCATAAATCTTAGGAGGATATTTGTTAGATGAGTTCGGCGAAGATGTTTCAATTAGTGAACTGCCTTCAACACAAAATTTCATGCTTAATTAACAAAATCGTTTTGAAAGTATAGGCATCTATGTCACTCTGGTGAAACAAACGAACAAGCAACTTCTCACTCTGAATATTGAAGAAAAATGAGCGCCATCATTTCGATTATCGAGAACATCATATACGGATTGTGTGTTTGTATGTATGTGCTTGTCCAGAACAAACGACAATATCGATTTCACATCGACCCAGTTTATAGACAAAACGTTGACGAACAGAATCTTTGCGAATAGCTTACTCAGTAGATCAACAATGATGCCCTCAAAAATGGTCAACTCACACGATAAAACAGATTACACTTAAAACAGTGACTTTTTCTTGACTGTTCCCTTAGGGATATACTCATCACACTTCATACAATCTACTGGTGTTCTAGATTGTAACACTTACCTACACAACTTCAGTTTGCTTACACTTAGACCAGAGTGTTCGTTCACAACAATAAAGGAATTCCAATGGGACTACCGGCTTTGTGAATTTGAACATTCATCTCGTTTTGAACTTCATTCCCCATAAAAACACAAACATATCCATGGGATTTGTTTAGTCCCAAATTCAAGACATATGAAGAAGATGCGGACTGACAGTCAATCGACTTAATCCAATGCTCAAAGCAGCGATTAAGAGTCCAAAGTTTAGTCCACGTGTGCTCAGCGGGATAACATATGATGTGACTGTTGGCCTAGATGATAATATGTAAATCAAATAACCTTGTTTAACACTCATACTCTCTCTAGTTGCACATCCAATGAGAAAACTACATTCACCAATTGAAATCCATGAAGGGAAAACGCAATTGTGTGAACTTTTCTTCCGTCTGTGTTTATTAAAATTACAAGTCAGCAGCAGCTAGATACATATTTGAAACTGATGTTTAGAAATCGCTGTGGCTCTAATAAATTTCACAAATCGTTAGGTTATTTACTTTTCAAACCGAACAATCCATCCGACCATAACCGGTTTATAAATGACTGATTCTGGGTAGCCCTACACTGTCTCATGATTTTAAGAACCATTCCTCGAAGCAACATGAGAAGTTCAAATCGACTCTATAGAAGTGGCATCTCACTGGAATAGAGTGCACGAAAAAAATTAAAGGGCAACTAGTTGTTGCAATATCTTGAGAATTTTTCAAGTTATACAGTTTGTTTTCTATAAATTTGTGTAGAATCACAAAATACGCCATCTGACTGAAATGTTTTTTTATAGGCGAACCAACTGTTGGTAAATACACAAATCAAAAGTGGGTACCCAATAAATGATGAGGTTTCTTCGGTAACAGTTTTCTGAGCTAGCATTTATAACGGTTATTGAAATACATGCTTATTGATATGAAATAGAGGATTCTGGATGACATGAATTAAAAATTACGCACAACCAATCTCAGCAACTTAACTATGCTTATTCTAGAAGAGATCCACTTGCGAAAAGTCTGGACTTCGGCTGGATTCGAACCAGCAACATTCTTGTAACAGCTGATTTTACGACCTTTTCAATCATTTACTTGTGATAGTGTCCTGCTGGTTTCCTGCAGGTTTCGAGTTTGGGCTTTATGGTAACCATTTCGAATATAATATTTCTAGATAAAAGCAACATTCTAAGTGAATGGGATACTTGAATCCGAGTTCTAACTTCTAGGGGACCATAAGTTTGCTGGGTATCTCAGCAACAAATAACAGGAGATGCATTTCAAATGAGTTGATACACGTGAGTAAGATTTGTATTCCATCTATTATTACTATACCTTTTCCCATACTGGTTTCTCTTCTAGGCATAAGAATGTATCTTTCGTGTAAAAGCCTTTCGCTTTAGTGCAGTTGAATTTCTCCATTGTATTTTCAGGCTGTTGGACTGGCTTATGATTGGTCTAGTGGACTAAGATTTTACGACCTTTTGATTGCGACTGCACGTATTGGCTGCTGCGCTATGACAACGTCCGAGGAACACTTGAGTTGTGAAGGCCGTCATGTGATCCAATCGGGGTATAGAGTGCAGCCCAGAGGGGGCAGAGAGCACACGCCAATGATTGTTCGTCAAGAGGAAAAGTCGCCTCAAACTATCAAACGGCCGTCTGTGCTTTAAGGAGTGACACATTTATGTTCCTTTCACAAGTACCTCAAATAAAGCAGCCAGCTATTGGTTCAACTACCACGCTTAACTGACGGTCATTGATCTTAGGAAACATACTGCTGGTTTCTATCATGTGTTAAAAGTTACTGACTGAATCACAGAACGGTATAGAAAGATCGTAAAGTTTTGATGACCAGTTCGAAAGTCGTAAAGTAATGGACGGTCTTAGGACTATTTCATGTTCTATAATTACTATTTTTCAATTTCGTATTGATTACAAAACTTCTACAACAAACACTACACTTTATCATATAGATTGAACATCACCCACAGATGATCGCAGCTGTCGCATTTCCATAAACTTTCCAGTCGACCCCTTTCGAACAGCAGAAGCACTAGACTCGAGTTTCGCTCTTGTTAGAACTTCGGCCACGCTGTTCATGAGGCAACCGTGTTTACTACTGTTCCACTGACCTCACAATAGGCACGACCGAATTATCATATGAGAACGCTCATCCACTTTCGCTTGTGAGTAATGGTCAGGTTGCCCGATCGCCTCGGGAGGAGACACAGTTACTGTCTGTTAACTCCAATCGATGACCCCTCGACTAGGACTTCTCTCCAAGTTGAAATTACAGAAATCATTGACTTGTTGAGCGGTATTTGATTACTGATGAGTAGTAGGGGAGTTTGATTTCATATAGATTAAACATCACCCACAATCGCAGCGGCAGAAGTACTAGACTCGAGTTTCGCTCTCATTAGGGCTCGTCAGTAGTGCATATCCTAGCCACTGCCAGGACTAGGACTCCGGCCACGCCTTATGTTTGTACACACTTCAATAAAATAAACACCGTTAGCAAAAGGTAGGCAAGTTATTGCGATAAAATAGGGTCTTATTATCAGTTTCCCTTAAAACGCATACGTTAAAGTGAACTAAACTGAAACAACATATATATATATATATAACTCCTTCGGACAAGTAGTTTTTTGCATGCGAGGTTATATTTTTCATGAAATTATGATTTTCGTATTAAATTTCCAAGTCTTGAGTTGGTGTGAGTCATTCATATCAGTTATCATGTCCCGTTGTTGTACGATGCTAGAGAAATCTGCACTTCGAATACAAATAAGCTGAATTCGAACTACGATACCTATGAGAGGGGAAGAGATTTGATGATCACAGGGTTAACAATCCAGGGGAGAATGGACCAAAATTCAAAATGCTGACTGTACACGAATAACATATAGGTAGTTAAAGCCGATGCAGTCATAGTGAACTTGTCCAGAGACGTAGTGTGACATCTGTTCATCTGCGGAACGAAACAAAAACCAAGAACACCGACGTAAACGCAACTACAGCAAGGTATCGCTTTAGGATGGAACAACTGTATACAAAAATCGACTGTACATGAAACTCTTTCCCCTCAAATACAAAACTGATGTACATTAGTCAAATTCCGTAATGAAACTGACTTACCAGAAACAGAAAAACACCTGACGGTATAAAAAAAGAGGCTGCCTCATCCCAGTCCTGGGAGGACCAGTACGCCGGGCTCCCTGAATAAAATTGGACATGCTTACATGTTGGTCAATAAATCACATAAAATCTCGTTCATTAACACTCTTCACACACTACTGTACTAGGATAAGGTCCTATCGATTCTCGACTTAGGAGCCCATTGTAACGTTTATACAGTTGAAATAAAAACTAAGTATGATTTGACGATTTGTGTCTCTGAACCAGGGAAGTAGTGGAGTGATTACGATGGATTTGGTTTAGAATTGTTTGAAAGCATTCATTTTTTGTTTAAGCTGATGAAATCTGTGCTACTGAAGGCTCACCAAAGGATCACTGAGAGGATGCCCTTTAATGCTGATCTCTTCGATTTCTGAGTGAGGTGCACACAGTCACACTGACCCAACTACAGCGCATCACTTTTCCTCAAAAATGGAGTAAATTTGACCTAACCGACCGAAAGCTATGAGTTTTCTTACCAGAGTGCTCAGCTTGTTGCACAATATAAACGAAGACAAACCGAAGCTCTAATGGAGATAGCGAGTAAGCACTGTGTACAGGATAATTCAGCGAAGAGTTTGTACTATACCTGAATCACAGGATGCGGCCTTGGTATGAACTAAGGATCATTTGCGTGAAAAACAGATTCTAGCAACGGTGTATTTACTAACCAGCAGCCCCCAAAATAGCTCTCTCTCTTTCTTATATCACACTGGTTAACTTGTACCGTAATCGACGCGTTTTCATAGTGCTGTGATACAGGTATTATCGGATAAAACAATGTTAACTGAATTATATTCAGATATCTATTTCCTAGTTCTTCACGATTTCACATACTATTGCGTTTTAGCCTTCAAATGAGATATATCACTACTGCGTGATGGTAGCACAATCGCCACCAAGTCCAAACAGACGTCATTTGCAGGTATACTTTTTTAAAGAATTTATGGTGGTTTAGTATACTAGCAACCGTTAGGATAATACTGGATATTAATAATGAGTGCACAGATATTCTGTGAACTATTCCAAGGCTAAATTTTCCTACTCATCATGTTTCACTCCCACCAATCCTGTTCCACAGGAATAAAGTATTGTTCCCCACAAACAGAAACAACTTAACGAAAGAAACACTTCTTTTGCTCTCTGAATTTTATGTGAAGCGTTATGTTCTTTTACCGTTGTCACTTTTGACATAACAATAGCTGTTAATTCTGTCCACAATCAATAATGCTGAGGTTCGGATTACTGCAGATGAAAGTAGCAGTACAATAGCAAAACACCCGTCAACAGGCTTGAACACACGACATTACCCTCTATGCTACTAGGTCACGAGTGACGGCCTCCATAACGTCAGTTTCAGCCGTTCCCACGCCTATATCCCATCGATTAAATTGTCGCACTGTAGGTTCTTTATATATACATATATCCCTATGTGTCGATTAAATCAAATACCAGCCAAACATATCTCACATCGTTGCACGTAACGTATTCTACTTGAACTCCTCTTTTTATCTTGTACCGCACACTTGGTTATTCATACCATTGCACTAGTGACTGCAAATTTCTGACTGTTTGCTTGATTGTACGTAGTATGTTTTACTAATCATTAATCACTAATGTAAAAACCAGTCTGATTTGAGTAAACCGTCACCGCGTCTTGTTCTGTCTGAATCAAGGGGCTTAGAGTTGACCTTGTAGATTGTGTACAACTGTAAGGGATTCTATGTTAATTACCACTACCGTGGCTATTATTGACAACGTCTACTACGTGGTAGTGAAAGCGATCAGCAACAGTCCAATCATTTCCACAACTGAGAACATTACAGTAGCAACTGCTTATAGTGCGAACATTAACCCACCGAAGACTACTGTCTCAAATGATATATCGTAAACCTGACGGCATTAATGGACACCAGTAATTCCTAAGGTTGTACGGTATAATGAAAAGTGTTAGAGATCACATTACAAGGCAAACTGTGGTAAGAACGTTTATGTCCTGCTTGTACTCTCCCACTAACCATATCTACCGTTCCTTAATGAACACTAGGGATAACGAGTTTGAAGCAGTTGGTTTGCGTATCTTGGTCCGAAGCACTACCTTGGTGCTCAGTCTTATAATACAGTGCCTCTTACCATAATTTACTTACATGTCTTAATAAGTTTATGGATTTTAACAATGAAGTCCTTGATAAGTTCTCAGCTTGTGGTGAATATACGGGTTGGCCGCCATTTTCTGTGGGAGACACCCACCTCAGGACCAACAAATCTGTGCTCACAATCGCAAAAACCATGATGTGCGCAGTGTGTACGTTACATAAAACGTGGTGTCTTTGATGATTTCATTTGTAATTAGTTCAAAACTTGACAATGTGGTTTACAGTGCTCATCAAGCAGGAGGCCGATGTGAACACCACGTGGTTCTCACACTCAAATCCGTGCACTACTCGTGCATGCGTTTAGCATCGATCTAACCTGTGACCTCGTTCAAATATTGATTATTCTTCGACTTGCTCATTTTCAAGTCATTCTGTATTGAATATGACAGGAAACCTTATGTGGTACACATTACACGACTGGACAAAAATCACAAAGGCAATAGCTGTATACTTTCTCGCAAAGATTGGTGATTCACTTTCATACAGATAAATGTCGCGTTGGCCTACATTTAGTGAAGATTACAGTAACGAAGCGTTTCCCTATGCTGATAGGAAGCGCCGCACTGCTTAAGTATTTTATCATGTTAAGCCTATATTTCCATCAAAAAAGACTGGACGTTAACACTGCGTGACGGCTTGCATATTTCGACGATCTGTTGAGCTAAATTGAACGGTATGATGCTCCTGCTGACAGAGCCACCCATGCCCAGCAGGTTTATAGGCAGACGAATCAAAATCTTCTGGTCCTTCAGGTTGGAGTTTGTAAAAAAAGCTGGTATCTTTGTCGGGAAAAAGTAGTATCTGTTCTAGCACACTGCCAACCACCAGCTAGCTTGCGGTACACGTTTTGAGCCAGGAGGGTAATCGTTAACCCAGATCATTTCTGGTAATGCAGAACAATTTCTGAAAGTTATGGGTAGCGAATGTAGGGTGAGTGTATGACTTGTGCTATTTTACTATTGCGAAACGTGGCCGCTGACGATAGAATGCGTAAACAGCCTCAAGGTACCTGACCATTGTCGTCTGTGTTCTATTGTCATTGACGAGTGGCACCAAGTGGCAAGCAACAAAGAAATTGGAAAGTGGATATTTGGTAATGTGCCCAACGAGTTCGTTCGTTTAATCTTTAAATTTGTAGACCCCACAGAATTATGTCTAGCATTAAGGATGCCAGCTAGTTGTCTTCCGTATTGAGCGCTTTCTGCCGATTCCTTTGTTAACTTGCGTAAGATAAGTGGTGGACTAATTATGATCTGCCGTAAATAAATGACTTCATTCCTCAAACGGTCATCCACTGTAGACCGGATTTGTCTATTGGGCTGGGACCTTCGTGACTCACAGAATCGATGGTTGGAGACTTTTGATGAAATATTGAATAATCGGGTTCGGTGGCCTAAAAGCTGTTTTTTCTGGACCACGTTTTCTATAAAGTGGGTGAAGTAGAGTGGTAGAAGCCTACTGTTACCGCCTTGTATTCATTTAAAGCTAGATTGCTTGTTTGTAAATTGATGCTAAGTGCTCGAATTTAGACGTATTTGTTTCGGTACTTAGGGCTCGTTACTTGTGAGTCTTTATTTTCTATTGGCTCAGGTCACCTTTTTTATCCATGATTGTATGACAGCCAAACATCAGCGCAATCCAGTGGTTTCTTGCTGTTTTTGATGATGAGTTATGATTAATTGTATTGTCTTTTGTCATATCTTCGACAGTATAAATCTCAAAAATAACATTGTCTGTACTTACATAGCTGTCATTGTGATCCACAAAGTGTTTTGTAGAAAGGTGAACAGATAGTCAAGATTGTCAAAGTAAACAATAAATATTGTGAAATGACCTGTACGTTCGTACATTCATTATGGGTTGCTACCCGATTATTCTGACTAAATAGTTTTGCAGGTGAATGTTCTTGGAATATGTTTATATAGCTTGATCCGCGGCGACACGGTCATAGAAGGCGATGCACGTCTTCCAAGTGATCGGACAACAACCCTTACAATCAGTGAACCAATATCTGGTTTGGGAAACTTCATACCATCGTCGAATCGTGCAGGCAAGTTGAAATATTGATTTAATGGCTCACCCTACACCATTTAGTCAATTGTCATATGACCACTTCTTGTGGGACCATGCAACTCCAATGAATTTTGGCAAAGTCTAAAGTCATATGAAAAGTTGAGTTAGAAACGACGATTGGATGCAAAATCCGCATTCATCGAATTACATATAGTGAACGTAAACAGTCATACACGACACCAAAAATGTCATTCATTCACCCTAGGTGGATGGATGTAAACTCGAGGCACATGAGCTTAAGCACAACAGTTCTAAACTTTGCAGACTACTCTATTCATTCTTTGCCCAACCATGCATTCCCGATGTATTGAGCATCGCACGCGCTCGCGCACCTGTAGTATATACTTATTTGTCTAAAGTTGTTTATAGTCTTCCGGTTATGGCTTATTGAGTTAACTTCCTGCATCTTGATTTGTCCCTCACAAAACTGTCACACACGTAACCTAATAGTCGTCTAAATTACCTTAATTGAGTTTATCAACTGTTCTTGTGTAATCGCGTAGACATCTGCCTAGTAATACAGACACATCCAGTATATGTTCAATCGAAAGTTTGTTATACGTTGCTTAACAATGATTTTGCCGTATTTACCTATAATTACGCAAGGTAAATTCTATATTCACATTCTACCCCTAGCGCAGCTTTGGTACTGATCACAAATCTGAGTTGTTGCCTACCTTTCCACTCTATCCTGTTTCACAAAAATTTGACTTTTTCCATCTCGAAGACACTTAAACCAGTCTCATGTCACTATGAGACTATTTAGGTTACAGCTTCTGAACTTTCCGTATGAGATGCAAGCGACTGTAATTGTTCAACAGTATAATTCCGACATGACATTATACTAGAGTCACAAGGGAGTATATGATTGATATGCAATCCTTTATCTAGCATGTGCATTGCACACGGACTGTGTGTGTGCGTTTACACGATTCACGTCACTGAATATTTAAACAACCATCTGAGTTGGCGTTTTCAGTGACAACAATCCCGAAGCTGCCCATGAATACTTGCTACCTCAAATGAGAACCGTTGTGCTATTGGAGTAACGTGCACACCCACTGAGGAGGATTAGGCTCGGTTTCTTTGACGTTATGACATTCACTAGGCTCTTCATTCCTTCTCTTTTACACAGCGTGTACTGCTAACCAAAGTTAATCATGACATCTTAAAATAAGCCATACTAACAACTGTACATCATTGTAATGATTATACATTACTAATGAAGTGGAGTACTCTCTGGAATTTCAGGGTGACGGTGTGGATCCCTCGGGGTTCGAAAACACTAGTTGTGACCGCATCAGCAATTCGTGACATTCTGAAACTACCATTTATGGTTCTCTAAAGTAAACTTTGTCACGAGTGGTTGCTAACACATTAAGATGGCTCGAAGGGGTGCCCAGCAAATTGACAAATGCCAATTCAACAACACATCACGTCACACATCACGCACTCTGATGCCATTTGCTCAATTCGGATAGAGGGTAACACGACCTGACATACTGGTAGTTAATTAACATGATGTCTATTGAAAAGTTATCAATAATCAGTTCTGTTTTATGGTCGAAGGTGGTATATGGAAATAGGATGGACCATGAGGACTCCTGTAAGCATGGTTGCTGTACCAATGTGTACGCTCCAGAAGAGTTTCTGAAACTTGCGAACAGACATTGCGTTTTTCGGATAAGAAATCTGTTTTTGAGAAGCGGTTCACCTTGTTTTTTGGGTCATAAGGTCAGTGATCAAAATAGACTAATTGGACTATTTGTGGCTATCAGCCATTGCATGAAATTATCTACCCTTTACAGCTTGTCTAGTTTAAAACTGCATGAAAAACTGTAAAAATTAAAACACTGCAGCATTGCAATCAGTCGCAATGTCAACGAGTGATTAATTCGGGTGTGACGACCTTTAATCTGAGAAAATGCCCTGTCGATTCCACTCAGAGGGAAACGATAATAGTAACAATCAATCGGAGTTCGAACAACAAAGACCTTGGATATGTTTGCCAGACGAAGTGAGTGGATTTACAAAAAATAGTGCAGTGACCACTATTGGCCACTTGCTTAAATGCCAAAATTCGTCATTCAGTCATATAGATGCCACGGACGGCACACAGCATCATCGGTTGCAACGCACATAGTACAAACAGGACACAGGGTCAAAGTTTCTAACGCGTCCTCGCTGATTATTTGAAGCAACCGGAAATGCATACTTCCGTTTACTGAAGCTTTGACTATCAAACATTACAAAATAAACATTCAAAAACAATTCGTGTTGACATTAAGGCTACCCTGGTAGTCGGTATTCTCAAAATTTTGATTTCCAGTTTCTGTGTCCGTCTATTTAATCCTTTAAGTCGAAATTTCCGCTCTGTGGAATTTTTACTGGTTTAAACTCAGTCACCTGTCTCTGAGTGATCAGAATATACCAAATGTTCAACAGGAGAATTGCGTCTTCTCAGTGTTTTATTCAAGTTCATCAACGGAACCATCTACTTCAAAAAGATTACGTTATTCGATCATTCTAATCCGTTTATTGTGAGTGAGAATGTTTATTTTAAAAACAGATTTTCTCAAATGGAAAAGTCGAGATAAAATTGAATTGGAGTACAATGTACCAGATGATCCTATAATGCGGTTGGATAAATTTTCTACGTTTTTATGTTCTTTTCTTAAGAAGATGTTTCAAACAAAATTCAGTTAATGGATTGCTAATATAAGTTCTCTGGTTGTTGAAAAAAGGAAGCTTATTGCCAACCTGACGACATATTCGTGGGTTTATTGATTGCAATTAGTGGAACAGTCGCAATGGAACCGTATGCATTAAAAACTATCAAGCTTAGATTGAACACTCACCTTCGGATGTTTTAAACGTCAGTTGCTGTGATAACATCTTGATACAACTACTCATAAAATGCCCGTCTTAAGTACATCGGAAATAGTAATTGTCGAGTCTGATATGACGTAAGTTTTATCTTTGAAGCGAGGCGACTGTTAAGGAATTTCCGTCAACTTATGATTTTTAATGGACTTTTAACAAATTGTAAGTAGATAATTATGTTGGACATGCAAGACAATTTAGTGAACAATCTATCTTCAGTTATTCAGCATCACATGAACTATAAAATATTTCGTGTTTAAAAAGTGTCCACATGGATAGAAACAACAGCACACTGTCAAAAATTCTATCAAATAATTTTATACAGCAGAGCGGTTAGCTTTTCAAACCGACTCTCTAAATTGTGTGTTCAATCAACAGACAGAGTTACAATAGAGCTAACAAAAATTTCTTTTACGATTTCGTTTTTGAATTGCACGACTGTATTTCAGTCGCTTCCATGATGCTACTGGTGTTTTTAACTTCATTGAAAATAGCGGTTAAACCAACTTTTCGCCCACGTCGGTTAACATCATATAAACTAATTACCAATAGAGCCTCGATATTCTGTACAGTCAGGTACAGTTAGACAAGAATATCCACTACTGATGAACCTCACCGAGAGCGAAATTCGAGTTGTATTTTTCTGAAAGATGGCTGATTTGAAAGTTTCTGTGTATGATTTTCAATTAATACATGGTTAGACATTTTCCGGAAATCGTCACTTTCATTGTCTACTTACAATCAGAGAACATGCTTCCTGATCATATAATCTTCTATTATACATCACTACTTCGCGTGCTGCTGTGGGGTAGATTGCGCATGTCACACAAACTCACACAAAACTGATCAAGAGAGGATGAAACTGAATTGTAGGGGCATTTTTACTGGAGCTTGTTGGCAACTTGGAGTCACCAGAACTGACGTTTCAGTCAATCAACCCTTCAGCTCCTTATCAATTCAAAGTAGTCGGTAGTCGCAATCGAAATCAGGTCGGACAATCTGGAACTATGTGTGCTGTGAGATAGCTCCGGTCTTTGTCCAACATCTACCAACCATGGTTACTTACTTCTTTATACGAAACAGTTCGTTGTGAAAACGTGACATATTGTCCCCCAGTATGGTTACTTATTAAACATTGTGATACATTTTGATGTCACTGACCCCTTTACAAGTAATTAAACACAACTGAGGAAGGCCACCTGAGGTGGTTGAAATGTAGAGTATTAAAATTTGCTCATAACGTTGCTGTATTCACAATCCATTTATCAATATCAGTCATCTGGTTTCCAAATGGTTCACTTCGTTAACACAGCTCTTGACTAACACAATGCGCTATAACAACTAGGTACAAATGAGTAGTCAAAGAATTCGCAGATATACACTGAACAACACTCATACTCAATTGTAACTTCTGCATATACCGCGGTATTCTATTCACTCAGACTCTTGTTTCGCTTTTGTTAGAACTCACTGACTATCCCATTGTCGAGGCATATTTTCATGTTTTTCAGTAGGCGCTGCTTCCGAGGTTACTTGCTGAGGTTGTAACATCAGATGAATTGTCCAGAATGCAGATAAAATTCACTCGCTGTTAGGGTATGTTCATTCCGGAGCACAGCCTCACTCTGACTCAAATTCCCACAATCGCTGATATTTACGAAAGAAACCTCTGTTCGATTACTTTCATCTTGGCAGCACTTCCCTTATTCCGTGCTGCTTTTATCGTTCAGCACAAGGTCAGGTACACATTAGCGTTATAAGCCTCATCCAACATACACACTGCAAATGATCCCAGTGTTAATCACACCTTTGCCCAGACCGTGCGTTCAACCGTGGTCTGAGTATCTGTGAGATGTGTATGCTGACTACAGTGTTGATGACGTCAAATTGGATGTTCAACACCAATCACTTAAGAGTGTTTCTCAGGCTACTTATACATACTTAGCGGAGGGTTCTTGGTAGTTCAGAGTGTGAACTATACCATCGAGAAGTTTTGACCAAAGCACAATGACAGGTTTTTGTCGACCTATCTTTTTCTATCAGTTTAATTGTAACTGTAAAGAAATTTACTTGGACAACAGGAAACGTGGCTTAATTTATCGTATGACGGAACATTTGTCACAGTGAATGAGCAAGTCTTTAACACGGTTAATTGGGCAAAGTAACAGATAGTAACCGCACAGTTGAGTTAGTCAACAAATCATCATATTACCCCAGATAACTAATGTATTGTGTTATGAAGTAACATCAGTCCGACTTCGCACAAGCTAGTTTTAATGGAGTGAATCGTTCACCTGTTATCTACTAACTCGTTGTATTTGAGATTTGCTTTGGACCATGGCTGATGAGACAAAACGAATTGCTAACATCCCGATAAGGACATTTTCTTGGTTTGCAAATGAAATGGATAGAGGGAATACAAGGCTTTCTACTAACGAGTAAGGTTTCCAGTTTCTAATGTACATTCCGGGTTGTTGGTTGTTATTACTTAGTACCCCTTATTATTGACAGTTGCCTTCACTTTCGATTAAAACAACGAATTGGTGAAGTGTGTGTACAAGAACAAAGTATAGGTGATGAATTAAACGGTGTCCATAGCTGATCTCAGTATGCACATTCCATAGGGCTTACCGGCCAGTCCCTACCAGAAAGTACTACACTCGTAGTTCCCTTTTGTTAGAACTCGTCAGAAGTGCATATCTATGCTATGATCAGAACCAGAACTCTGTCCACGATTCGTGATGCAATTATATAGAATACTGCAAAATCGACCTCACATTAGACAAGACCGAATTATCGTCAATGAACGCTCGAGTTGCGTGATCGCCTCAAGAGCAGACACAGTAACTGTGCTGTTTGTTCCAGCCGATGAGCACAAAATAAGAGCTAGTTTTCTTGTTAAAATCACAGCACTCATCAATTTCACTGGGATGTATTCTTATTACCGACAACCGAAGCAGATTTTAGTTCATTTAAGATGGGTGATAATATCTGTTTCATATTCATACTCACAGACTTGGCAGATATCGGCCACCGACTTAAATGAAGCATTTGCGAAATGTCAGAAATGATGAGTATTCACGTCACTAGATTCAGTACATTTTTCAAGAGGTATTTCATTTAAAATCCTCTGGCATTTATCATTAAATAAAAGTGAAACCCGAGTCATAGACCTTATTTTGAGTATGGCTGGATGTGAACTTCCGAGTGGATGAGAAGGATGCGATCAATTGTAAGTGATGTTCGATCAACGGCACTAACTTTTCGGTCAGTCAATTTCTTGTTAATGCAACAAGCCACTGTAAAACAATTGAACTTCATGATTTTCAACATTGTGTTTTTTCCCCACTTAATCTGTCTGGACTTTAGCTTATGAGAATAAAAGCCAGGAAGGTAATCAATCAACAAATCATACCAATTCCAAGATTAATTTCAATTTGTTGCCAAACTCACCAGTGCGTTGAGTAAAAAATGGAATGGTTGATTCGCAAGTTTGATTGACATAGTTACACCGTTTCCAAAATCCGCTGTAAGTAAGATTTTCCGCTGCAAAAGCATAGAAGGTATAGACTGAACATAAGAATGAATGCAAATTAAACCAAGAAAATCGAAAAGATACAAACGTGCTTTAACCTAGTATTTTATAGATGAATAAACAAAACACTGACAGATCGGTAGTTTGAAACTGAACCGAGAAAAATCACAAACATTTGGGTAGATCTCGACCAGATAGTTTTCATGGAGCATCGACGAAATACTAACGATCTACGTTATGAAAGTAAAAATGTTTGCATCACAAACTGTTAATCGTTTCGGTTTGTCATAGGTAATGTTATACTATAATGTCGCTAGTCTTTGTAAGGATCGGACACTCGAGTTCGTCTGTCAACATGGGAGTTTTGCCAGTCAGTTGTCTCCGGCTATCGCAGTAAGCGGCGGGCTCATCATCAGTCATGGTGCACTTGGATATGAAAGACAAGCCAATCTCTTGAGGTCAATTACTTACCATGTACCTAGATATCCCGCTGTCGAATATCCGTTCTACGACTAAATAAATCACGAAACAACTTCTCACTTGAATCAGTTATCGGATAATCTTGAGAGTCATTAGAGTAGTAAATTCACACACTTATAATAATCTCTAAGGCAACAAATGCTAAGTGGCCGAGGTCAATGCATCCCTCATTACATACAAGGTCCTGTGACCCATGCAAACTATACATGATAGCTACACCAGTCGGTTGTATACCTATGTTGTGTACTATCAAGCTACGTAAGCTTGCTGCTTTTATAATGGAAATATCTCCGCCAGAAATGGAGCCGACTTTGACTCGGCAAGGCATTAACTCTAGGTTGTACCAATATACCTCGGCAACGGTTCACCTTTGAGATGCAGAATTTCTTGAGGTTGACATAATTAACCAGTGAAAACGTTCATTTTCTTTTGTATCTGACACAGGCGTTTGATGATATTTGTAGCTGTATTAAGCAGATCAAGATTGAACAAGATGAACTGTTTGCCATACGCTTTTTTCTGCGTTGAAATAGTTTCAAGCAAGAAATGTGTTTAAATATTTTGTAACCGAAACAGTGAGGATTGTGGTACTCAAAACGGCAAACATTGTCGTGACGAATGCGACATACTAACGACTACTAGAGACGTCGAGAAGATCTGTAAAATAACACATATAAAACTGCGTTCTATAGTAATCAGTTCATAATGCTCTGGATGGCAAGGTCGGTAGACCGGTGAACAAAGATTTGTAACTTGGAGCCAAACAATTTGATATACGATGAAGTTGAATTAGTTTGAGCCTTAAATAAGTCAGTCAGACGAGTTTTTAGCTTCGACGATATACCTAATTAACCAGCACGTCATCGTAATTTTGAATATATATATATATATATACGATTTAATCTGAAAAATTAACCAGGCTATATTTAGTTTGGCTTTGGTGAACTTGGATCAAACCTGCGGACATAAAACGTGCTCTACGCACTGACTGACCAATCTTTTGTCCTCGGAAATCCAGGGTTCAACCGGACAAGAAGCTTTTTCCAACTTATTGAGTCGTATTCAGTAGGCTCTACCTGACACGAAAAATGGTAAACTTCGCCGGTGAACCTAAGCAACCGACTTTCGCCGATAACCATGTTAAAAGTTACACGAAGTAGTAATGTGAACAGTTCATTGTTCACTCTGTGTTCTTCATTCCCTCTACTATAACTGCCAACTGCAGTTGGTTTACGGCTAATGTATACGTCCTGTGTTCACATCAGCCGAACATAAAATTGCTACATCCAGTCGTAACTATCCCCAATGTGGACTATGTTGACTGAATGGTTTGACCGAAGTTATTCGCTCAATAGGAGATAGAATTTCCAACTTGTTGGGGGATCAAGTCTAATGAGAAAATTTTTTTATTTTCCAATCACGATAAGATTCTCAGGAAATGTGTAAGTTACAGCAGGTAAAATGGGTTATGTCCTGTTAACAAGATGCTGTCGGAAAAGTAATTTGCTTAAGGCGGAACGGCTGGGGAGTCAACCAATGCAAACATACCTTAGAATGAAGCTAACAATCGACAGCAGTAATACATTGATAGCAGCCGTGACAATTAATGGAAAACGTTGATTAAATGTCCTGAATGTGTGTACCTATACCTGAAAGTGTTCATTGATGGTGCCGTTAGGAAACCTCAGCTAGTGTGTTCAAAACTGAGGGTTAGTGTGATGTTGCAACTTCCGTGAACTATTTCCGAGATTACGATTTGTGCTAAGTACGTGTACATTTCGCAATAAACGGTCGGGTTTGTGAAGGATCCCACATGCAAACAGTAGGTGATCCCTGATATGTCAATGAGTAAATGGCTTTGTTTTTGACAAAAATCATTATAATTTTGTACGTTAGTTGTTTTTATAATCATACAATGAAGTTATTTATTATAATCTTTATTCTAAGAGATAGTTGGATATAAATGCTTCAGGGTCCGAATGTTTATTCCGTTATTACCCTATCAAGGAAAAACTTAATGTGCCCAAGAAACATATCCATACTAACATTTTAGTCATGAAGTTGGAAATGTAACACTTAACTTGAAAGTATTACTACGTCAGTTTACTGAGTAGCGTCAAAGATTTTAATTTTGAATAATCACGTAAACACTTTTTGATTATCACTTTTGTGCAAACTGCCTACATCCCTTCTAGATTTGGTCCACAACAACGGCATTTCTTTCATCATCGTCGAATCGATTTTTAAAATATAATTCTCATGTTCTATTAGTTACACAATCTATCGTGATGAGTGATTGAAAAGAAAACAAAATATTTGTTTAGAAGGTGATTTCTGATCAAACATCTATTCGTGTGTAACCTAACCTAACCTGTTCCAACACTGCCATTATGCGTAATCGGTTCAGAGAATATGCCTTCGTCTTGCATTCCTAATTGGTAACTGTAAAACACTTAGCAGAAAACATTTCAGTGTTTGGAGAGTTTGATCTAGCTTAAGTAAGTTTCATATTCAAGTACTCTGTTGATAGCTTTGGCCCATTGCTTTTCAGAGAGAGCTCTATAAAACTGGTCTGTAGGTCAGTTTTCTAGCTACTAAACCCTCAGTGCCTTGAAATATTGTGATGTTTTGTTTTCTGTTAACAAATATCAGCATTATTACATCTCTTTCTGTCAATTCCTGCTCAGTAACTACTAATCACGCGAAAATTGCGTGAAAGATCCCAGTGTAGTCATGAGAAAGCAGCGTAACAATGACCTGATTGACCTGACTAATTACCCGTTCCCCGTTTACCCCCTTTAATGATGCCCCTGTAAAATTCATGATATAAATGTGATGTATTTAGCCTGATGATGAATCACTGAAAACGAGCTTGTTAACTACTGATCGAAACACCAGGTCTAAGTTTCTGTTTAGTGAATTCTCCAATATCACTTTATCTCACAATCACATATGGTCACTTCTGATGACAGCATTTAGTTAAACAAAAAAAGAATATCTGTATAAACCACGAAACCCAAAAATTTACTAGGAGTTTGTCCCGTTATCAATCCCCTCATTAAGGAATGTGTCACTACCTATGCTGTATTGATCTCGTGTGATATTTGTACCTTTTTTAAAAGAGGGCTTGGAAGCATGTTTAAATTTCAAATTGAATACCACTCATATTTGATTTCAGCCTTTGCATTCAGATAGATAATCCAGCCAGCCCTTTTCGAGAAACGCAAGGCTCGTTTTTCGCTCTTGATAGAGCCGGTCAGTAGTGTATATCTTTGTCACAGATTTCATGAGATAACCGTGTACACCACTGCGCCATTGACTTCACACTAGGCACAAACTAATTATCACCTCTGAACACCTAACCACTTTGGTTTGTGATGGATGATCTCCAAGTATTCATCAGTGATATGCGAGTATGTTATTGCTTGTCGTATAGTCTTAATTGAGTTGCTGAATGCCAAGCACTCTTCGTTGAGTGACGTATCTAATGACATACTTTCTGATCTAACCAATTCTCTTTTGTCTACTGTCGTCACTGCATGCCACCGCTTCAGAAAGAGAAGAGGACACAAACTGTTTTCCGGACACAACAATTCAACCAATTCCAACCCAACGTTGGTGTCAAACGGTTGAGTCCGACTAATTAGGTAAGTCATTGGTAGGCCTTTAAACAAAATTGTCAAGCCTTTCTCGTACCAGCACTGTTATCAGCAGCGTTGAACGTCGAAAGTTTAAGCGAGTAGGTCTTCGCATAACTGGACGTCAACCATAACAGAAATAAAGTCTATTCAAGCCCAAAAATTATCCATCAGCTCCGTTTTGGCTTGTCAGAAGCACGTGCATGGATATCATGAAAAGTATATCTTTTGAATCTGTTTTCATGTATTCTTTGCAGGGAACCGCGGCCTTCTTCAGCCATTAGGCAGGCACATTTTTCTGTTACTAGCATTCTAATGACATATCATACTGCATCTGTGTGTGCGGCGCATCTTTCAACAAATGAGATTGAATAGCTGCATCATTGTTGCATTCTGCCGTCATCCTTAGGTACCGACTTGATCTAGAGGGGTTGTTCTGTTGTGCTTATCAGACGGATAACAAGATTTAGATTGTGACGTCAGGTTCAGTATGTGAAACAAAGTAATGCCACAGCGTGAGCCGTTAACTATAACAACACTTCATATACATTTACCAGTGAGTACTGAGGAGGGGTGCCGGTCGGTAATCTGGCGTACAAACGTACCACGTTAGTCAGGCAAATGAATGCTGCAACTAGCACAGTTTGACAGACACGATCTGAACCTGAACACTATATGGCTGTCGGTCACTACTCATTACATCTATAAGACCGTGAACTCGCATCCCGGTAGTGATCACCAGTGTGATCTCCAGCAGAATATAAACGATTATTCCGCTTATCGATTTTCATATTAGCCGACACATCTGTCATAGTTACACCGAACTAAACATTACCTCCTGAGTACAGTTTAGTAATGGACCAAAAATGAACAATGTACTCACTATAAACCTATTCTGAAAGGGTGGTGTTAAAACTCAGATATGTTACTACCCAGGAAGTCTATTGGATTATACTTGGTATACCGCCTGTAAGTTTCACGAAGTGTTCTTCAGTTAATTGTAGCCAACTCCCAAAAAATCCCAATTTTGGCCTAAGCTTGTAATAGTCCTGGGAGTTTTTCTCTCAGTTTTGTGAGCCGACCTAAGTTTCTGTACAGACAGACACAGGCCGTTGGAATCAGGCTGTTTGACCCGGTATTATGCCACCAAGAACGGTTTGTTCAAGCGCTGCATCTACCATGGCCACAAATCCACCGGATCGATGGTCAACCTGCGCGGTCAACCCAATGGACAAGCGTGACGTAACCCACCAATCAAGCCATCGCCAATTGACTGACCAGCGACCTAGTTTCTCTGTAATAAATCTGATCGATATTTCCATCTAACTCTATTAACTTCTTATATGATTGTACTGGCCTGAAGATGAATTATCGAAAACATACGTTCACCTATGTCTTTATTCTCATTATCGTAATGGGCATATTTGAAACGATGAGATTAAAACAAGCCTTGTTCGTTGCTTTGTCGTTCTCATGACTTCATCGGGTATTTTCGAGCGAATTAATAATGGACAAAAGTTACTTCCACAACAATGGCTACGCGGTTTGTAGCGCAGTTAAGACTGGATATTGGGGCGGGACGGTTTTAGTTCCAGAAATGTGGCCGCTTTGTAAACATTCTATGTAATTTGTTTGTTTCGCGAAAAACATTTCCCTACACCATCTGCTGTCCTGTGTCCACAAGTTTACCCTTACCAAGAGGTTTAACCTTGTTCACCATATGGACCTGGTCGTCCGACTGAAGCTGCTTGGCCCAAAAGTCGTTGTGGTCATCTGACGTATTGCTCGTTTGACCTTGACCTGAAGTCCCACTATCTGAAGCGGTGGCAAGGCTGTTTGAAACAACCGGGTCCATTGGCCGTTGTAAGTTGGCAACAGTCGTTTACACGTGCAATACCTCGATATGCAACTGTCGATATGACTCTCGTGTTGATGGATTGCATTACAATGCACTTTTATGATGTGGACAAGAGGGTAATTGACCTACATACTTGTCGTGGACCTTTATTATGGGATGACAGAAACCATAGTCGAACGCGGACTTCTGCATTTGCAACCCCACTGGGAATATGTGCACGAAAGGAGTTCTCGTGACTTGGGTTAAGTGACTGAAAAGGAATGACATTTTGGAGGGAATGTGAAGAGGTAGTGAGCAAACTTTAGCCATCAGGTCTTAATGAGATACTTATTGCTCGTTATTGATTAGGGTCATGGGTTGTCAGTGAGGGAAGTAAACGGTTCCCTTTTTTCTTCTGTCGTCGTTCGTAAACGACTGACTCCTTTATTCTGACGAGTGCCCTTTCAGACATTCTACTCATATTGCAATATGACAGTCACGTCGCATGGCTAGCATTTCTACACTAACTACCTAACTGCTCTTTGAAGTTAATCAAGTCCCTCATTTACAAGACTTCTAAGTATCAGGATGTTTTATTCTTACACATTAATGACTAACGTTATCAGATGATTCTGCCACTTCAGTTCCGCTTTCTTTTGAACATACAAAAAATTACAGGTCTGGTTTAATCAAGTACTTGAACTGAATGTTATCTTACAACACTAATGGTTACATTTCACTTCGGACATTTCTAGAAAATCATTAATTTATGAACCATGTTCACATCTTATCCACTTATTTTCCGATTTATTGTTGCCTATACCGTCTCTTATTGATTGCGGTATTCTTCCATAATAGTCTTTTCACTTCTTGACGACCATGTTACCATCATAACTTTCACTTACTTAGGCGATTCTTAACAGTTTCGTGTGTGTGTGTGTGTGACAACTTCGCTTAGGCGGTGTTTTTTACCCTCCTTTTTCTTTTTCGGTCCAACAATTTGTCATTTCCGCCTACAGTGTTATGAAACCGTTCAGTTATTCCTTATCTCCCAAATATTCTGAAGAAATATTGAAGAACTTCTCCGAAAAAACATTTTTGTTCCATTGGCAAGTGTTACTTAGGTAAACGTTTTGACCGTTCAAGTATTAAATCCATGTAGAATATTGATTGAGTGAGTGAATAAATTTTCTCGTGACTTGTTTTGTTTTAGCGACAATGTACTTAGAACGCTTAAAGTTTTAATACCGGCTTCAGTTCGGTTCTGAACATTACTCCAGCAGAAATCCTAAAATTACATATCATCAAATCGTTGCACCTGATCAGTTTTGTCTCGATTGTTTGCGAATAGCCCTTAGGTATACCCAACTTAACGGGAAAGGAGAATATTACTGTTCCGGTATTTCTCATCAACAGCCTAACAAATGGTTGAAATAACCCGATCTATACTGCTACAGTGGCAGGGTGGTCGGACTTGTGTACTGCTTTGATCCGGCGGGCTATGCTGACTAGGACTCCGGTCCTTCCACATGCAACCTTGTCAAAAAGGTCAAAGGGAAGCAGTCAGACGGACAGCAGTGACACTCATAGGATTGTATGTCGCACTACCGACCGCATAGGAGTGCTTAGGTAGTGAGACACGATCCTATGAGCATACAGCAGAACTATTTTTATAGTTGCGGCACTGTTGTCTTCCGTATCAGGAAGAAGAGGGTTAGAAAAGGTACCCTCAACAAAAGAGCACTCCGATCGCCCAACGGTTGACTGTGACCGTCGGCGTATTATCCAATACGGTTGAAAAACATTTGGCATCTCCCCAAAGCCTGCTGTAGCTTCGAGTACACCCACTGCGCGCAGCAGTGCTCAGAATGGGATATAATTGTCTTATTCACTCCGCCCCTCACTGCCAAGTGAGTCAGACTCTTGAGTCATTGGCTCCGGGTGGGGTTCCCCTAGAAAACCCTATATCCTGTTGTCTCGCAGGTCAAACTTTTGAGTCAGAGACTCAGGGTGGGGTCCCTCAAGTCAAACCTTCCGCGGCATAAACGACTGGGAAGTATCAGAAGTTATCGTTCTCTCGACAGTGACATTACTAACCGATCTGGACTTTCTCCTACTGTTTTACCCCTTATTCCTTCTGCCTTCCATATTGTGGGGGATTGCCAGGCAGGAAGTACGAGCATTCC